>APFE031130195.1:0-10117 GCA_000404065.3 Pinus taeda
CTAATAACACCAAATATCTCACTCAATTAATGATAAATGTTACTTGATCTAAACATCAATGTTCCAAGTACAAAGGTTATGATTCAGAGAGCTAGGCAACATTGGAGTCAAAGGATCATCACAAAGACAAACACTTTCAGAATTATCCCAAGTGATGCTTTCATGGGAAGGAGATGTCTAGATTCAATACATGTCATAGGGTTGTTGAATGTCATTTTATTCCACAATTCAACGTTCACACTAACATTCACCTGATTTTTTTGGGGGAGGGGGCGGGGGGATTTTATTCTTGGAGTAATTAAAAGATATGGATTTATGTCCATTTTTATATATTCTAGGTTGACTTTTACATATTTTTATTGATGATGACAACTAATATTCAATGATAATGAAATTTGCTAATAAAACTTTAAGAAAATAAGAGATTATTTAAATTTCTTCAAAATTTTATTTTGTGTTAAAAACATTTTAAAAATTGTTTCATAACAACATAATTTTAATAACTATGACTATGTACGATCATTTATAAATAAAAGGATTATACAATTTTCATTATATATTTTATTAATATATAAATATAAATATTATTTTAAATTTACAAATAAGTTGTAACATAAATTTCTCATATATATATATATATATATATATATATAATTTGAATATTTTTTTTAGAACTAAGTTGGTTTGGACTAACTTTTATATTATAGTGATTATTCTTTTCATTATGCTAATGATATTGTTCTTATGGTTAGGAGTCCCTGCGATATTTGTAAGCAACTAAGAATCCTCAAATATTTGTATTCCAATAGGGTTGATTTCTATTCCAATATGGTTATGGTAGTTAATACTAACACAATGAAAATCTCAATAATTAAATCCAATAAGATCACCTATGATACTTTCATATATGACAATAACAACTTGAAGGAACTGTCTTCATACAAATTTCTTTTAAACTATAAATTGAGAAAAGACAAAATGGATGGTGGAAAACTTATTATGGACTTGAAACCAATTGTAAATCAAAGGACCTTTGGATTTCAGATATTAAGAAAAAAAAAACTCCTCTTTCAAACTCTAATTATTCACATTATTTTATAGAGAATCATGGAGAAAGTTAGAGTAGATTTAAAAGAAATTTATAACCTATAATCTCGTAATTAAAGGATATACACTTTATCCTATCTTATTCATACAAGCAAGCATTTTCTCCCCATTGAGAGCATAACTATGACCAAGTGTGTAAACAACATGGAAGATAAGAGGTTCCCTATGTTTCTTTATATTATAGTCAAAACCACTCTTGGCTCAAGTACAGTTGGAATAAAGATGTCTAATCTAGGCTAAACCATTTTGGAATAAACGAAGAGGTCATTTTGCAAAATAAAGATAATATTGAAGATATTATTAAATTAAAATTTAGGGAGAAAATGTAGTGCAATAAAGAGTTAATCTGGAAAAATAAAATTATGACATTATGAGGTGATCGGCCCTACTTTAAATGATAAAAAATATTTCCTTGTTTCGATACATGCAAAGACGAAAATAAACATTGTTAAAATAATAACTAATCTTTAGGAGCTCCATAGTGAAATTGAACATTAGTCAATTGCCAAAACAACTTGGGATGAAAAAGTTGGCACCTTTGTAATACGAAGAGAGTTAAAGGTGAAAAACATTTTCTCTTAGAATGTTTTTCATATAATGAGATTAGATCTCAGTTTCAAAAGTTTTCTCAGATGATTAACCTTTCTAACCTTTTAACTCAGCAAAGTTGTGGTGATTTTGGAATTCTTCTCTTAATATTTTTCCATCACCAAAATAAAATTCCAAAGATTCCAAATAATCGTGTACATTCTTAAGATCGTATAGATCAATTTAGTCTAAGTGGATGTTCTTCATCGTCGTCGTCATCATCGAAAATCACCTTTGTAAGAATGTCTAGTCTTGTCTAGACCATTGAGGGATAAAGGAGGAGTTCATTTTGCAGAATGAAAGATAATATTAAAAGTATTATTAGTTCAAAATTTCTCCTTTAAAATTTGTCCTTATTTCAAAATTTAAGGAGAAATTGTACGGGGATAAAGATATAGAGAGAAAAATGATAAGATATTATAAAGAGGTGACAACCCCAATCTTGAAAATAAAATATATCTATTTGTCTGACTAATTTCAAGAAGAAATTTAACATTGTTAAACTAAACACAAATTCTCATAAGCTTCATAGTGAAATTGGGCATTGGTCCACTCCCAAAACACCATGGAATGAAAAAGTTTGTCACCTCTACAACACTAAAAAAGTTGAAGATTAAAAACATGTTCTTATAAATTGTCCATTTTATACTCACTTTCAATTTAATTTTCAAAATATTTGTGACACTACCAATCTTCTTGACTTTCTACGAAATTATAGTAATCTTAAAGCAATTCACTTAATATTTTTTAATATAAAAATAAAATATTAAAAATATGAGTAATCATTTTAATAATAAAGCCATATCAATTTTTAATAGATGTTAAGTACAATCAATCATCCAAAATAAAACAGAGTAAACATTAATAAAAAAAAAATTATATATATATATATTATAAATAAAAATAAAAGGATGTGCTCGTCAATATAATTTATGATTATGTTTCCCATAATGCTAAATTTATGATGATGTTTCTGAAAGTGCCAAAATGCGAAGGCCTACGGTCGCATCACATTTTTCGTATCCATCGTTTCAATTTTGGTCGCATTGTCTGGTTCTTATTGTTATCTGAGGGGACATTTATCGAAGGACATTTCCCCCAAAGTATATTTGATGGAACATTTCCTTGAAAAACTTTTAGCTCATATAAGTACTCTATTTTGGAGATAATTTTTATCATAATTTAATTGAATTATAATGCTTAAACAAAAAATAATTGAAACAATTTTATTCGTTTTTTAAAATAATTTTGAATTTGAATAAAATATTTTGTATTTAAAATATTTTTATTTTTATTTTCTATAATAATAAATAAATTTTAGGTGGGTGACCTATTCTATATTAAATAAGCTAATGAATTAATGATTATTTTTTAGGTTAGTGTGTTTGGCATATATTTGTTTTGTTGCTAGAGTCTCATTTTGAAAGTATGAAGTTACATGTATATCAATAAAAATATATTATTTCTTTAGGGGAGTCGATACAAAAGTATAGGGGTTAAGATTCCATGAATATTAAAAAAGAGAGTTTTGTGTGTACATGTTTTAATTAAAGTTCACTAAATGAATTTAAAAGGTGGCATGTGCCAAGAGAGTGACATTCACATCAAATTTGTTAGATATACTAAGAGGGAGGTTAATCAATATTTCTTTCCAATTAGTTAATTTTTAATCTTCAGAGCATCAAATTCACATTGACATTAAATTAACATTACATCACATGAACGATAAACAACAACATTCAACAATACACAACATTAACACAGTAGACAATATATTTTTAGGTGGAAACCCTTTTTGGAGAAAAACATTGAATGCTTCTTAATGTAGGTATTTAATTTACATCAATTAGGAAGCTCTAACTTCCAAGTTTTACAACATCAATTAAAGGAGGTTCCAACCCCTTGGTTTACAAGCTCTAACCTAAAGGGCGTTCCAATGTCCTGGTTTACCATCTCCAACTAGAAGGACGCGCTAGTGCCTTAGCTTTATTAGCTCCAATTGGAAGGACACTCCAACCTTAGCTTTATCACCTCCAAATGAAAGGATGCTCCAATGCCGTGCATAGACTCCAACCCGCCCTAGCACCACTCTCTTGCCCTGAACTGTTTTTGGGCTCCAACTTGAAGGAGACTCCACTCTCCTACCTCTGCATCATCTTGTCACTCTATTCAACAAGAAGACCATGTTTAAGATAATTTCATATTGGATCCACTAGTGTTAAAAAATAATACAAAGAAACTGTAGTATTGTAATAGCCCCGGTGAAAATTCCATGTAATACAAGTTAACAAAGGAAAAATAAGACCATGGTCAAGGGATATGTATTCCAAGCTGAATGTTGGGCAGGACATCCTGGAGTGGGTGTTCATTTTGGTTTATTATGGCTAACGAGATTGGCAAAGGTTTTGGAAAGGAAAAATGGCATCTTGGCATATTTATTTATGAAAATAAAGGAAATTAGGAGAAAAGTAAGTTTAAAGGTCACATGTTGCATGTGAGGAGGAAATTGAAGGAAAATAATGCAAAATGAAGAAAATAGAGGCCTCATTGATAAAAAGGCTTCTAACGATCAATTAGAAGCTCTTGGCTCAAGATTTTGCTCTAGTTTTGGAGCAAGGAAGGGAAAGGCAAGTAAGGGAAGGACAAGGAAAGGAAAGGGAGGAAAGCAAGGATCATGTAAGGAGAACCAGGATCAAGCAACTTCAATAGGAATAACTGCAGGTAACATATTTCATGTGTGATTTCCTAGTTGGTTTTGACATGCATGACTTTGCATGTTGGTGTATGGTTCTCTTGCTGCCAGCGACATGGTTTTGCCGAGTTATGACAATGGCTTTTAGCCTAGCCTTGCCTTTTTTAGGATGCCATGGTATGTTGAGATGTTTATCTAGATTTTGAGCTTTGGTTTTCCAAATGGATTTCAGAATCTGGGGTGGAGGTGGTTTCAAGGTTCATTCCCAAAGGCCTAGGAATCCTTTGACTGATTTTCGCAGGATACACGGTAATGCCTGAGGGACAAGTTTCAGTTTAGAGTCTAGTGATCTGAGTTTGGATTGCAATAAATCCTGAGAGACTGGTCTCGGTTTAGGGCCTAGTGATCCAGGGTTGGATTGTGGTAAAGCCTGAGAGACAAGGAGACAAAAAATTCCTCAAGGATAGTGATGGATCCCGGATGGCATTCCAAGTTCAGTTCAGTTTTTTTATCGAAGCATCGATTTTGGTGTGATCACGGTTTGGTGAGGGTGGGGATGGTTTAACCTCTGGATTCCCTTGGTTGTTTTTGGATTGGTTTATCCACGATATCCCACATTCATGCTTGGAATATGGCATGAGGGTGACTGGCTGAAAGAAATATTTCATTCAGTCCAAAGGGGCTTCCCTAGGGGCGCAATATAATACCACATGGGTCCATACTGGGGGATATATATTGAGGAAACAATAACATAATATATTGGGGAATATATAGGGGGTAAAGGGTTTTTATATTGGCAAATATAAAAGATGGAGATTAAAGTTAATGAAAAAATATAAAGGGGTTTTCTAAGTTTGGAAGTTGTAGTGCGTTCATATTGGTAGGGGGTTAAATAATGTGATTTTTAGAGGTATTTTCTAATATATAGTCAAATTAAGGGTATTTTTTAATATGCCACAAATGCACATGATATGTCAGAGGTTCACTGAGTGAATCCCTAGTGGTTCAGCCATGTCTACCATCAGGTGATACGTGGAAGTTTCAAACCTGGTCGGATTTTCCCATGATTAATGAAAGCTAAGTTCTCTTGCTTTTGCACTTGTTTATGTGTGGATTTAATGGCTATTATATATTTTCTATTTACATGGTTTTATGTTTGTTATAAGCATGGTTAATTGACTGGTTCAGTTAGTGTCAATGTGTTCACATTACCATCAGTGATCAAAATTACTCTTTTGCATTCATTTTAGGTGTCTCATTCAATCAGCTGCATTCCATTAGGTCATGGATCAACTGATGGTAGTGGTTTCATTTTAGTTTCCCTCATGTCATATACCTGCTGACTTGTTTAAACATCTTTTAGTTGTCCATAATCAGTTCAATTGCATTTTCTACCAGTCCTAGGGTTTAGTGTTAGGGTTTCATTAGATTTTAGGGTTTGTCATCATGGTCATTCAAAATGAATAAAATCATCACTAGACACATGAGGAGGATGAAAAATTTCATAAAAACATTATATTTCTTTCGAAAAATTGAATAAAGCTCTTTAACCTCAAAACTCTGTTTTGAGGTAAAATAGAGAACTTGTATTTAATGGTTTCATTTCATGTAAATTATGTAATTTTATAGTTCCTATATGTAATAATTTTTCACAAACTATTCCTAGTCACCTGGTGACAATGCCAGCTCCTGTCACTGCAAAAAGTTAATGTGATTATTATCAGTCCACCTGCAAAAAGGCAAAAAGTCAGATATTTTGAAAAATCTATCAAAACAATAGAAAAGTGGGTTTTGGTTTATGAAAAATCAAAAGAGGAAAATTGTACAAAGACAATTCATATGTTTTATTGCTTCATTGTTGAAGTGGAATAGCTAAGGAGAGCTAAAAAACATGGTTTTGAGCAAAGCAAAGAAAATAGAGAAAAACTAGAGAATTTTTTTGGTGTTGTGCATCATTTGCCTAGCGCTACACATTAAAAGTGCATTGCACACCTGTTGGTGTTCTATAGTGTTAATTTAGTCAGGCGCTATGCATTAAAAGTGTGTGGCACACCTGTTGACCGGCGCTATGCACCTATTGGGGAAAGCTCAAACACATCAAACTTGCTATCAAAACACCTCCAAAGCTATTTAATGCTTATTCCAAGTAAGTACAGTCCTCCACCTTGCTAAAGAAAAGTTGTTGCTTGATTTATTGAGTTGTGTGGTCTCATCTAAAGCAAACCCTAGTATCTATGAATTTCTTCTCAAAACCCTAGTTAATCACTAAATCACCTCTCACAAGTTATAAAACACCTACTGTTGCTCTCCTATTCCATTTTTTTTTACTTATTTTCCTAAGTTCCCTCCCCTATCCTTAATTCACTAGAGCTCATTTCCCAAACCATACCCTCCATATAAAACTCTAACCCTATCCACTATTCCCAAACCCTGAACTCCCAAATCCTACATCTTCACTACACCTACTTCACTATTCACTCCCCTCATTCCCCTCATTCCCTAAAACCCAAATATTCCCTCAAGCACTCACTTCCCCATACACCTCACTTATCTTATCTTTTAAAATCTCTTCATACTCATCCTGTCCCACTCCATTCCTTCATTCCTCATCAACTACTACATCACTAAAACCTATGAAGAGGGACACAGATTATGACAGGGAGGAAGAAACCTTTAGTGACAACTCTAGGGAAAGACATGTGCAGAGGAAGCCTCACAAAGGGGGAAAAATAATCAGGGAGGAGCCTATCTGTCTTAGAGAATTGCTTGCTTGCCCACTTGCCATATCATGTTTTAGACATCACCCTCGCTATGATTTTTGTGAAATGGTGGAGAAGGTCAAGTTTCACCATGAACTGGCCAGGTTGTTCGTCACTCATCTAGACAATGGGAAGGTAAACCTTGCTGGTGTTTCTTTCACTTTATTACCTACTACTGTTTCAGAAGCAACAGGCATCCAAAATGTGGGTGAACAATGGAACAAAGGGAAATATGTGGACAGAGAATATTATGAGCCTTATATTAAGGCTAGATATCACAGCAAGATCAGTAGGGTATTTCCTTTCAAGTACTTGGAGGACAAGTTTTCCCTTCTTATGAAGATCATCATCAAATACTTCACCTGTAAGGGAAGATTTTCCCACTTATATGCATACCACATCAGTTATTGATGCACTTCACCAGGGTGAAAATGATGAACCTCCCCTACTTTATATGCATGAACATAGAAAATATGGCCCATTATGTTTAGAGAAAACCATTTCCTCAACAGCTCAACAACATTTATCACTTCTCCTTGATAAAGATGGTTGTCTTAAATCAATTGAACTTATTGAACATGCCATGGGAGACCTTCATTTCCCATGAAATGTTCAAAGGCCCTCAAGTATTTTCATTAGTGCTGCAGGAGGAAGGAGGACCTTCATGATAACCAGGTGTCCAGGAGACTGAGACTACAAGAGTGCCAGTATTTATCACTTATGAGAGAGGCACTAGGAGGCTTTTTGCTGTAGCCAGGTGAGTATCATCTCCACTAGGGGTGGAAGGGGTCTCACCTTCCTCTCTAGACCATAGGCAAATGTTATCTCCACCAAGAGTGGAAGGGGCTTTGCCTTCTTCTTCATCTAGACAGGTACAGGTTGACCAACAACACAAGGACAAAGATAAAGGGAAGAGAAAGATGCATGTGGAGGACCCTAGTGAAGGGCAAGAGAGAGATTTTGTCGTGGTTGATCATGAGGTAGCTCAAGAGGAGAATGTAATGGACTTAAGTGCTCAAGACTCAAGGATCAAAGACATGATCATCAAAGAGAAATAGGCTGAGATACATGCTTTGTTAGTAAATCTAGAGAGGGCCAAATGGATCGTTAACTATCTGGAGCAGGAAAACAAACAGTTGACAAACAAGCAAGACCTCATGGAGTTACAAATGATCAAACAAAACTGGCAAAGAGCAAAGAAAGCAAAGGTCAAGATGACCTCCATTGAGCAAGAAATTGAGAATGACCAAGAGAATTGGTTAGAAAGGGTGAACATTCACCTTGAGAAGCTGCTTGAGAAGGCTAATAAAGAGAAGAAAATGCTTCGCCACATGGCCTATCACTATTTGACCTGGAACAAGATATGTAACTCAAGGATGAAATGGCTTAAGGCTAAGTTGAAAAAGGCCTTAAGGAGGAAAAAAGAGCATGATAAACTCAAAATCTTGGTTGAAGCATCATTGGCCCAACAAAGCACTTAACAAGGTTGCCTCATGCCAAATTTCAAGGAATTTTGAGAATTTTTGGTCAGTTATGAATTTTGGAAATTTTTACACAGGTTTTTCCAGTGGCATTGCGCTTTTGATGGGGACCTCCTTTTGCAAAATGGTTTGTATTTTTGGAAACAGCATGGAAAAATATGAAAACGCAAAAAGTTTAAGAAGTTTTGGATGAGATTTTGGCCTCCAAAAGGGCAAAAAACACCCAAAAATTGCCCTCTCTGCCACTTTTTTAACCCACAGGAAGTAGCCTTGGGAGAATCAACTTTTGGAGGGGCAAATGACCTCCAAATTAGGGAATTCAAATTGTTCTAGAAACTAGACAAGCAGGGATTTCCAACAAGCCATCTTGGGCCTAATTTGGACACCGGGAAGGCCTCCAAAAATTCCCATGAACTGGCGTTGCGCATTAAATCAGTGGCACTGTGCATTAAATGAATTTTGCCAGTTTTGCTAGAAAAGCCAAATTTTTCTTAGATTTCTCTATAGTTGACTTTTTCTTATTCTCTTGGTAAATGTGGCATGGTAAATTATGTAACTTGACGTAATTATGGATGAAAAACACTTGATAGGGTAGATACATCAAGTTAAAAGTGGTTTTGATGCTTAATGAAGTGGTTTCCCAAGTTTTAGAGGCAAGCCGTTCCACTGCCTACTTTTGTGTTCCTAGTTTAGATATGGTTGAAACCACCCCTCTTATCATGGTTTCGACCCCTGATAGCTAGCTTGAGTAGTTTTCTTGCCTATATGATGTACTCTTTCAGTCAAGTGTAAAGGTTGGATGCTTGTGGAAGCTCTGAACTCTATTATATATCTCTACAGTAGTTTGGCAAGGAATAGAACCAGGTTTTACAACTATTTTTGTGGGATTCTTGTGATATTGAGTTTATGTATTGTTTCTTCTTTGTAATGAGTTTTCTCTAATGTTTTATATGTATCCACATCTCTCTCTCTCTTCTAAACTAAATGAATCAAGGTGAATATACGAAATACACTAATTTATAGTGCTTTGTCTTGGGAATGCATTTAGTTTGATGTGTTTTCAATAGTTTGAAGAAGATTCATGCTCCTCATGCCCTCCTCAACCCCTCAGCAGTCTAAATCCACCATCTCAAACATTTTCTAGTACATAAATCCTTTGTCTACCTCGCCCCACAGAACATGTCTATATCCTTGATTTGATTTCCCGGACTCAACCTACCTGCTCCATTTGATCGAGCAACCAAACATCAAAATCAACCAAAATCCTTTAAGCTACTATACCTATCCTAAAATTTATATTCAATTCAGTCATCTCAAGATGTAATTGAAGTCATCTTAACTGAGATTGACAAGAAGAGAGCCCTCTCCCGACCTGGTAGGGCTAGCTACCAGGTTAAGTGTGGTTTGTGGTTATCCTAAGACTGCTTCCCTTTAGCCTGAGGTCGATCTAGGCCCTAATAGGTTCATGTCATGGTTATTTCATGTGTTTA
>APFE031130200.1:0-24552 GCA_000404065.3 Pinus taeda
CGATCTCATCTCTTCCGTCAGTAAGGATGAGACTATTTCATCAAACTGCAAGGCAATTGCATTGCTACCTATTGCAATAACCAAACTATCCCACGAATCTGGTAGAGAACACAATAAACTAATGCACTTATATTCATCTAAAATTTTGATATCAATAGACGATAACTGACTTAGCACAGTATTAAACGCATTTATATGCTCTTTCATCGAGTCTTCATCTTTCATCCTCAGGTTATACAACGTTTTTCGTAGGAACAGTTTATTCACCAGAGACTTAGATTGGTACAAAGTCCCTAACATGTCCCACAAAGCCTTCACTGTAGCTTCCCCTAATACATTTAGCAATACTGAATTTGAGACACACAATCGTATTGTGCTCTTTGCCTTCCGATCCAACTTCTTCCATTCTTCATCAGACACTCCCGTTGGTTAGTACCTAGATCTATCGCGATCTTCCACCAACAGATCTTCCATTTTGAATTTCCACAATTCAATACTCTAAACATTAAATTTCTCGATCTCTATCTTTCCATTGCTCACCATCTTCTTTCACCACTAAAATCAATCTCGCAGATCTTCCATTGAACAAGGTCTACCACTGGCCCGAGCGAAACCCCTCAGCAACAAAGGCTTCCCCTTGAAGCCAAAGCAACTCTGATACTAAATATAGGTTTTAACCCCATACATAAATTACCTGCATACAAATTCTAAAACACAAAAAATAAACAATGTGAGAGCATAACACGTAAAACACATATACACTGAGATTTCCCCTGGATCCCAAATCTGGGACTAACAGCTCGATTTTTCATTATATTCCTTTCAATGTTATAATACATATTTATACATGCCGAAGCATCCAATACCATGGAATGAAAACCATCACATCCATAAGCATGGACCGAAAAATCATGCACAAAACCATAGGTAGGTCCGCCCATCCTAACATAGGGTCCAAAACCAAAATTTTCCAAGGCTGTACCCAGACCCCCTATGACTCCCCCCGCTACGCAATCGGTGCAACGAAGGGGGGCTCCACTCCCCTTCTAACCCCCTGGTTAACTACGTGGGCTAGTCGTGGAAAGAATATAACACAACCCAACATACAAGTAGATAAGTACCACAATCATTAGATGTTTTGATGAAAACATTGTTAATGCCAATGACTTGATCACATTTAAGATTAAGCATATGGAACTTTTCATGGGTAAATAATCCAGTTGAATCAGTAGGAGGGATTCATTGAACATTTGTAACATGTTCCTCCTGACCTATGGAAGATTGACAATTAAAAAAATCATGAACAATGGATTCAATATTTTTATCTTGTAATTGGGACACCACACCATCCTGTATCTAATTTTAGTTAAATCCAACATGTTAAATATCTAAGGGATTGAAAGAAACTGCTAGCATAAAATTCTCATCAAACACATATGAGTACAATGAATTGTGTGTCAAAGGTGAGGAAAGATGAAAATAATTAGGAGTAGAAACATAAGTTACAATTGAATCTTATTCAAAATTCAAATTTTGCACACTCATTTAAGCTTTCAACAACAATGCATCATCATGCATGTTATGCTCTGTAGGATCATTTGAAAATCCACTTTCACCCACAACAATGCCTTAGTGATAGAAGGGGAGTGTGTGTAAGGGAATATCATGACGAGGATGAAGATTGATTGAATCAACATAAATTTCATCAGAATAATGGTCAAAGAATGACATACTAATGTAATTTTCTTTATTTTTCTTCTTCAATAAGGTATATTAAATCTTCAAAAGTCTGATTGTTTGATTCTTCTAGTTTTGCATCTAGAGATGTATGGATAAGAGGAATTTAGGGATAATCTTGATTTGAAATATTATCCCAATCCAAAATTGGAATTTGCAAACAATTATATCAAAGCCTTGCAAATCTAAGTCTTCTTGAGGAAGAAAATAATCATCTAATGTACTTGGTCACTCATCACTACTTATATCAGCAAAAACATGAATGCCATGATCATGGTTGTCTAAGGTTTCAACTTGAGTAAGGATTTTTAGATCATTTGACTAGTTATGAGGATCAAAAGATGATTGATCATCATTTTTACATGGAGGAATCTGAAAGAGGGAAGTAATATGGAAAGTGTCTTCAACCTTTTGCTCCTGTACCTGTGAGATATAGCCACCTTGTACTTGATCACCATGTGAACCAAAAAACTAAGAATCAAAATTATTTGGAGCAATTACTGGTGGAGAATATTGATTAAGAGAATCGAGATATAAAGGGACATGAGTTGCAAATGATAGAGGATGAAAAGTATCCATTGAAGAAAAACTACTTTCCATTGAATCAGATTCAAGATTAAGATTATACATGTTAGTGTTATCTTGAAGAATCAAGGGATCAACCTTCACATTAGATTCAATGGAATGATGAGAAACATTAAATGTTCTTTTAATAAAGATCGGTTCATGGAAAGAAGATGAATGTAGGAGAAATAGATCAACACTTTGGTTTTCATGTTTCACAACTCCAACCTTGGCATGAGGAACCATTTTTTTCGGTAATTAGAAACTAGGACAAGGAATAAAAATAGTAATAGATTCCTCCTCTAAGAATGGAGGTGCCTCATGATTGAGAAAAGTTGGAAGAGAAAAATCAATAGCAGAATCTGATTCAAATTGTTTCACCGAGATTGGAACCAAACACTGAAAATTCTCACTCATGAAATCCCAATTGGCATCTTCTTTGGAAAATTCATAGAAAAGGTGAAGAAACCAATCAAATAAATACTTTAATGTTCCATTGGATTTCATTCTAAGTTGATTAATCCTTTTATATACATATTTATAATAATACATATTAGAATCTTCACGAAACTTCTTAACAAGTTGCTCAAATCAATGAATAGAAGTAGCTGGTAATGTGTGAAACCAATGCTTGACAAAAAATTCAAGTGTGAGGTTGAACAATCTAGCCATGACATCCTTACAATTTATTCCAGTAGAAAGACAAAAATGAAAAAAATGAATCATATGTCCAAGCATTGTTAGTTCACCCTTCCCATCGAATTTAAATTGAGACAAGCCATGAATAATTTCCACGGGGATTGTAAGATAAATTTATCTGGAAAAACATAATAGGATTAAGATTTGGGAATGAGCCATTTCAAGTTAAAGATTTAAAATAGACTCATTGGGCTCAGCTTGTCATATGCCCTCCTTCTAGCACGAATTGTTGATGGTGCTAGACATCCTCCAACATAAGGGCTCTCGTTGGTATGAAGTCCCAACTAGACCTCACAACATTTTGACTAGGATCCCCTTCGAGATAATAGGCCCAGTCACTATAAGTTAAAGGTTTCCCTTGGTTGCAATAAACAACATAAGGGAGTATGCACATAAACTTTGAAACAAGCAAGTAAGTTGACACTGTGAAGCATACAATTGCAATGTATATAAGGTACTTTCATGGATGGTAAGGGAGAAAGTAATATTTTCAAATAAAACTAATAGTACACGAGCATAGACTGAATTTTTAATTAACCTGAAAAATTGTTCACAAGGTAACAATGATCATAAAATTAGGTAAAAACACACATTCAACAGGATGCATACCAAAACCAATGAAATAGTACATTTTATTTAGCTCATATGAACACAAACATATACCGCAAATGAAAATAATAGTCTTACAAATTCCATAATGTGTGCATGAAAGTTTGTTGGTTATGAGAGCTTCAAATATTAAGTGCAAGTTTCAAGATACACAATTACAACAATTCAACACTAGCCCAACAGTGGAACATTAAGTCACCACTTTCTCCTCCAAAGAATGATCTTCTCTCCTATGCCAACCTAGAGAAGCCAAGGTGAAAAGCCCTTTTCAAGAGAGATGAGGGTTTATTTATAACAAATGAGGTGACTATTCAACTCCCATATGACTATTCACCTCCCATATGACTCTTCACCTCCCTCATGATTCTTGAGATCCCATATGAATTTTGAGCTTCTATGTGATCTTCGAGCTCCTACATGACTCTAGGACTTCCTAGTGACTTTCCACATTCCATTTGTGACCCTTGGGATTCCAAACATTATACATTTTTCTCTTGTTTGGAAATACAAAATTACATTCCAAAAATTGTGGCAAAATACATGGACAACATAATACTTTTGTGATGACACTTTGAGAAGCCATGAGTTGGCGACTATGACATTAGGCTACATTATAATGTATTAGGTTCCAAGTTCTCCTATTTGTTGCTCTGTCTTCAATCCTTAATAATAGATCTAGATTTTACTTCATCTTCACCCTCTAAAGGGTCACGATAAGTATTAGAACCTTCTAAGTGAAGATGAGCTGCCATCTCTATATCTTGGTTCCAGATTCCTTTACTCCTACATGATAGCACCTTTGTGTCTCATCTCCAAAACTGTCCTTCTCATAACCTCTTCTTGATGACCTCCTTAAGAATCATCCTACCATGATAGGTTGATCACACCTACAAATGGCATTCATGCATGACAAGACAACATCAGTCCTGAAATCACCTATCCTATCTTATACAAATGCTATCTATGGTGGGATAATGTGCATGGTTAGGACGCAGGGAGCCAGGGCCTGGAAACTCTTATTGCATAGTGCGCAATAAGAAGGGAGGGGCAAGAAATGATTTGTGCGTTGGGAAAGTACAAGAGTCAAGGATATCAATCCTAGGTGTTGTAACTTTGTAGTGCAAAGTGGATGAGCAGGAAGCTATATGAATTGTGTAGTTTACTTTTGCATGGGTCTAGAGATGACCCACTATCTGCTGAGACTGCACAATTCACAATACAAGGCAGGATTGATCAAGGACTATTCATTGCGAAAGTTTAGTAGACAAGAATGAAAATATTGAACACTATGATTGTGCAATGCACAATGATTGATGACGAGGATCTAGCTATTACGTGAGGGCTGCAAGGGCTTAAGAATGACCTTACTTTCAACTATGACAATGAAATGTGCAATGAAGACAAGAATGATCAAGGATTGTGCAATGGGTAAGTGTAAGTAGCAAGGTTGAGGGTCTGAGTTATAAATTTGTTCAATGTGCAGTTGAAGGAGGTTGTCCTCTAATATTACACAATGCACAATTACAAGAGATAAGGACTTCATCATTGTGGCTTATAAATGCACATCGTTCTCATCACCTAGCTAGAAGTTGAATGTGCTCATGAGTTGCGCAGGATGTGAGGATACAGAAGAACTCCAAAATTGACTATGTGCGAGATCAATGAGAAAAGAGAATAAAAGCATGTGATAGGTCTTGAACATGACCACACACATATATACACCAATGTATATAGCAAGAAGATACACAGTACCGAAAACCAACATGCATATAGCAAGACGATAATAGAGTGACACTTATCTCCAAGTGTGACACTTAATATGTACCTTTACAAGACAAATGTCGACTACAACTAAAAGGTGCACTATGCCATAAGAATGTGTCCAACAGATGTTCTACTGATAAATAGCATCAACTGGTACAAGAGAGTGCCTTGGCGTTGCCTCTAGATGGTTTTCCATGGTTCTCCTAAGATATATCAAAACAAGAAAAAGCGACACTTGCAAGATTAAAAGCGACACATGCAAACACAAGCAAAACATAGGTGACACGTGAAAGAATTAAAAATAGACAAAATGAAAATTGCAAAAGATAGAGCAAGTAAAAATGACACATGTAAGAGAAAAAGGAAGCAAAAGTGACACTTGCAAAAGAAAAAATTACAGTTGGGAAACTCACCTAGAAGATGGGGCATTTACAACCATGAGTGAGAGAATTCTCCTTATATTCCAAGAGTGCATAGAGCTCAAAATAAAAATATGAATATGAAGATGAGCTCTAGACTAGACTCTTTATACAAGGAAAGAAAACATGCAATTAGGGTTAAGATTGGTGAGTGCGCTTAGTGCATGTCGGAAAACTAGGAGCCAAGAGTGAATTGACTGACTTGAAGAAGTACAATCTCGCTGTCAACAAAGTTTGCACAATCTCTACCTACAAAGGATGCCCTTACATTGCTGTTGTCCCTAAGGATTACACAATCACTATCTCTAGGGACTACATAAGCATGGCCCATAAGGACCGCAAAGAAGCCATTTCATCAACCATGGCCTCTTTCTAGAGTTTTCCATCCTCTAAATCTACTGCTTCCTTCATAGTTATGGGATCATCATCACTAATAGATAAAGAAAAATTTGAAGAGAAAGCAGATGGACTATACCGTTTTGGCTGCCTTCTTTCTCGAACTTATCTTCTCACACTAAAAGTTTGTGGCTCTTCATCTTCTGATTCCTCCTCTGTTGTAGAGTCTGATTCTTCCTCCTTTAGCTCAAACTCTATCTTCTCAGGTTCCTTTGGTTGGACTTCATGTTTGTTAACATCTTTCACCTCTTTGAACACCACATCTCGGTTGTACACAACCTTCCTTGTTATTGGGTTCTAAATCTTATAATCCTTTAAACCATCCTTATACCCAATAAAGATGCACTTTTCAAATTTACTATCGAACTTCGTTTGTTTCTCCTTTGGAAGATGTACATCTGCATCACATCCAAATACCCTCAGATGTGAAAGAGAGGGTTTCTTACCAGTCCATACTTCTTATGGAGTCCTCCAATGCTGATGAAAGTGATATATTGACTAGGTAACATGCTGTCTCCACTGGCTCTACCCAGAATTCCTATCCTAACCCGACGCCACTAAGCATGATTCTTTCCCTTTCCATCAATGTTTTGTTCATTCTTTCTACATCTCCATTTTGTTGAGGTGTATCTGGAGTAGTCTTCTGCTGTGCTATACCACACTTCTTATAGAATTCTTCAAATTCCTTACTACAAAACTCTCCATCGTTATCTATTCTCAACACCTTTATGTTCTTCTATGTCTCTGGTTTTCCACGAGAGCCTTAAATTCTATAAACCTATAAAAGACTTTAGATTTCTTCTTAAGGAAATATATCCATGTATTCCATGATAAGTCATCTATAAATGGTACATAGTACACAAACTTACCCGGTGATGGAACCTTCACAGGTCAAAACACATCACTGTGCACAAGCACTAATATCTGTTTCGCCCTCTTACAACCAGAGGGGAAACTCACCCGATTCTGCTTCCCATATACACAATTTTCACAGAAATCAGAATCTAGAGAGGTATTAGTCATACCTTCTACCATACCTTTACCATGAAGTATTTGAAGGCCCTTCTCTCCAATATGTCCAAGCATTTGATGCCACTTTCAGGAAGCATAGAATTGTTGCACCCATCAATAACAGTGATACCTTTTAGCTTGTACAGAGTTCCAATCAGAACTCCCCACATCAATACTAGTGCTCCCTCAACCATTTTGCAGGTATCCTTCTCTAACACTATTTTTACACCTGCATCATCCAGCTTGCTTACAAAAATCAAATTTCTGGCTAATGCAGGAATATGCAGAACACCCGGAAGTGTTCTAACCCTTCCACCTTGCAACTTCAACTTTACTTTTCCGCGCCCAACGATTCTAGCCTTCCTATCATCCCCTAAGAAGACATCACCACCATCGTATTTCTCATACTCACAGAACCACTCTCTATGGGGAGTGAAGTGAAAGGATGCACCTGAGTCAATCAACCATGCCTCATGATCTACATGTGTATTTGAAGAAGCCAAGTACACATCCCCACCTTCATCTGAGGTGGTTTTCACCATTGCAGAAGGAGCATCATCAAATCCGTTTCATTTGTCACGAGTTTTAGATTTGCAGTCGCTTTTGTAGTGCCCTTCCTTTCCGCATTTCTAGCACACCACCTTTACAGGTTTTCCTAGAGATTTAGATCTCCCTCTAGATTTAGATCTCCCACTCGATGACTTATTTTTGTTTCTATTCTGGGACCATCCTCGTACAGACAAGGCATCACCATTCTGGCTCTCCATATTTTTCGATCTCATCTCTTCCGTCAGCAAGGATGAGACTATTTCATCAAACTGCAAGGCAGTTGCATTGCTACCTATTGCAATAACCAAACTATCCCACGAATCTAGTAGAGCACCCAATAAACTAATGCACTTATCTTCATCTGAAATTTTGATATCAATAGACGATAACTCACTTAGCACAGTATTAAACGCATTTATATGCTCCGTCATCGAGTCTCCATCTTTCATCCTCAGGCTATACAACTTTTTTCGTAGGAACAGTTTATTCACCATAGACTTAGATTGGTACAAAGTCCCTAACATGTCCCACAAAGCCTTCACTGTAGCTTCCCCTAATACATTTAGCAATACTGAATTTGAGACACACAATTGTATTGTGCTCTTTGCCTTCCAATCCAACTTCTTCCATTCTTCATCAGACACTCCGGTTGGTTAGTACATGGATCTATCACGATCCACTGATCTTTATCCACCAACAGATCTTCCATCTTGAATTTACACAACTCAATACTCTAAACATTAAATTTCTCGATCTCTATCTTTCCACTACTCACCATCTTCTTTCACCACTAAAATCAATCTCGCAGATCTTCCATTGAACAAGGTCTACCACAGGCCCGAGGAAAACCCCTCGACAACAAAGGCTTCCCCTTGAAGCCAAAGCAACTCTGATACTAAATATAGGTTTTAACCCCATACATAAAATACCTGCATACAAATTCTAAAACACAAAAAATAAAAAATGTGAGAGCATAACACATAAAACACATATACACAGAGATTTTCCCCTGGATCCCAAAACTGGGACTAACAGCTCGATTTTTCATTAGATTCCTTTCAATGTTATAATACATATTTATACATGCCGAAGCATCCAATACCATGGACTGAAAACCATCACATCCATAAGCATGGACCGAAAAATCATGCACAAAACCATAGGTACGTCCGCCCCATCCTAACATAGGGTCCAAAACCAAAATTTTCCAAGGCTGTACCCCAGACCCCCTATGACTCCCCCCACTACGCAATCGGTGCAACGAAGGGGGGCTCCACTCCCCTTCTAACCCCCTGGTTAACTACGTGAAATAGTCGTGGAAAGAATATAACACAACCCAACATACAAGTAGATAAGTACCACAATCATTAGATGTTTTGATGAAAACATTGTTAATGCCAATGACTTGATCACATTCAAGATTAAGCATATGGAACTTTTTATGGGTAAATAATCCAGTTGAATCAGTAGGAGGGATTCATTGAACATTTGTAACATGTTCCTCCTGACCTATGAAATATTGACAATTAAAAAAATCATGAACAATGGATTCAATATTTTTATCCTCTAATTGGGACACCACACCATCCTGTATCTAATTGTAGTCAAAGCCAACATGTTAAATATCTAAGGGATTGAAAGAAACTGCTAGCATAAAATGCTCATCAAACACATATGAGTACAATGAATTGTGTGTCAAAGGTGAGGAAAGATGAAAATAATTAGGAGTAGAAACATAAGTTACAATTGAATCTTATTCAAAATTAAAATTTTGCACACTCACTTAAGCTTTCAACAACAATGCATCATCATGCATGTTATGCTCTATAGGATCATTTGAAAATCCACTTTCACCCACAACAATGCCTTAGTGATAAAAGGGGAGTGTGTGTAAGGGAATATCATGACGAGGATGAAGATTGATTGAATCAACATAAATTTCGTCAGAATAATGGTCAAAGAATGACATACTAATGTAATTTTATTATTGGTATTTTTCTTCTTCAATAAGGTATATTAAATCTTCAAAAGTCTGATTGTTTGATTCTTCTAGTTTTGCATCTAGATATGTATGGATAAGAGGAATTTAGGGAGAATCTTTATTTGAAATATATTCCCAATCCAAAATTGGAATTTGCAAACAATTAGATCAAAGCCTTGCAAATCTAAGTCTTCATGAGGAAGAAAATAATCATCTAATGTACTTGGTCACTCATCACTACTTATATCAGCAGAAACATGAATGCCATGATCATGGTTGTCTAAGGTTTCAACTTGAGTAAGGATTTTTAGATCATTTGACTAGTTATGAGGATCAAAAGATGATTGATCATCATTTTTACATGGAGGAATCTGAAAGAGGGAAGTAATATGGAAAGTGTCTTCAACCTTTTGCTCCTATACCTGTGAGATATAGCCACCTTGTACTTGATCACCCTGTGAACCAAAAAACTAAGAATCAAAATTATTTGGAGCAATTACTAGTGGAGAAGATTGATTAAGAGAATCGAGATATAAAGGGACATGAGTTGCAAATGATAGAGGATGAAAAGTATCCCTTGAAGAAAAACTACTTTCCATTGAATCAGATTCAAGATTAAGATTATACATGTTAGTGTTATCTTGAAGAATCAAGGGATCAACCTTCACATTAGATTTAATGGAATTATGAGAAACATTAAATGTTCTTTTAATAAATATTGGTTCATGGAAAGAAGATGAATGTAGGAGAAATAGATCAACACTTTGGTTTTCATATTTCACAACTCCAACCTTGGCATGACGAACCATTTTTTTCGGTAATTAGAAAGTAGGACAAGGAATAAAAATAGTAATAGATTCCTCCTATAAGAATGGAGGTGCCTCATGATTGAGAAAAGTTGGAAGAGAAAAATCAATAGGAGAATCTGATTCAAATTGTTTCACCGAGATTGGAACCAAACACTGAAAATTCTCACTCATGAAATCCCAATTGACATCTTCTTTGGAAAATTCATAGAAAAGGTGAATAAACCAATCAAATAAATACTTTAATGTTCCATTGGATTTCATTCTAAGTTGATTAATCCTTTTATATACATATTTATAATAATACATATTAGAATCTTCACGAAACTTCTTAACAAGTTCCTCAAATCAATGAATAGAAGTAGTTGGAAATGTGTGAAACCAATGCTTGACAAAAAATTCAAGTGTGAGGTTGAACAATCTAGCCATGACATCCTTACAATTTATTCCAGTAGAAAGACAAAAATGAAAAAAATGAATCATATGTCCAAGCATTGTTTTTTTTTTGTAAGCTGGGGCGGGACTCTCTAATTTACATGTCCATTATGTACCCCTCTACGGGGGAGGGGTAGCGCAAGATTTGAACCCAAGACTTCCGGTTCGGTGAGACTTCATTTCCGCGGCCCTTGCCGCTTGAGCTACCCCATGTGGACATATGTCCAAGCATTGTTAGTTCACCTTCCCATCGAATTTAAATTGAGACAAGCCATGAATAATTTCCACGGGGATTGTAAGATCAATTTATTTGGAAAAACATAATAGGATTAAGATTTGGGAATGAGCCATTTCAGGTTGAAGATTTAAAATAGACTCATTGGGCTCAGCTTGTCATATGGCCCTCCTTCTAGCACCAATTGTTGATGGTGCTAGACATACTCCAACATAAGGGCTCTCGTTGGTATGAAGTCCCAACTAGACCTCACAACATTTCAACTAGGATCCCCTTCAAGATAATAGGCCCAGTCACTATAAGTTAAAGGTTTCCTTTGGTTGCAATAAACAACATAAGGGAGTATGCACATAAACTTTGAAACAAGCAAGTAAGTTGACACTGTGAAGCATACAATTGCAATGTATATAAGGTACTTTCATGGATGGTAAGGGAGAAAGTAAGATTTTCGAATAAAACTAATAGTACTATCCTAATAAAGACACACACAAGCATAGACGGAATTTTTAATTAACATGAAAAATTGTTCACAAGGTAACAATGATCATAAAAGTAAGTAAAAACACACATTCAACAGGATGCATACCAAAACCAATGAAATAGTACATTTTATTTAGTTCATATGAACACAAACATATACCGCAAATGAAAATAATAGTCTTACAAATTCCATAATGTGTGCATGAAAGTTTGTTGGTTATGAGAGCTTCAAATATTAAGTGCAAGTTTCAAGATACACAATTACAACAATTCAACACTAGCCCAAAAATGGAACATTAAGTCACCACTTTCTCCTCCAAAGAATGATCTTCTCTCCTATGCCAACCTAGAGAAGCCAAGGTGAAAAGTCCTTTTCAAGAGAGATGAGGGTTTATTTATAACAAATGAGGTGACTATTCAACTCCCATATGACTATTCACCTCTCATGTGACTCTTCACCTCCCTCATGATTCTCGAGATCCCATATGAATTTTGAGCTTCTATGTGATCTTCGAGCTCCTACATGACTGTAGGACTTCCTAGTGACTTTCCACATTCCATTTGTGACCCTTGGGATTCCAAACATTATACATTTTTCTGTTTTTTGGAAATACAAAATTACATTCCAAAAATTGTTGCAAAATACATGGACAACATAATACTTTTTTTATGACACTTTGAGAAGCCATGAGTTGGCGACTATGACATTAGGCTACATTATAATGTATTAGGTTCCAAGTTCTCCTCTTTGTTGCTCTGTCTTCAATCCTTAATGATAGATCTAGATTTTACTTCATCTTCACCCTCTAAAGGGTCATGATAAGCATTAGAACCTTCTAAGTCAAGATGAGTTTCCATCTCTATATCTGGGTTCCAGATTCCTTTACTCCTACATGATAGCACCTTTGTGTCTCATCTCCAAAACTGTCCTTCTCATAACCTCTTCTTGATGACCTCCTTAAGAATCATCCTACCATGATAGGTTGATCACACCTGCAAATGGCATTCATGCATGACAAGACAACATCAGTCCTGAAATCACCTATCCTATCTTATACAAATTCTATCTATGGTGGGATAATGTGCATGGTTAGGAGGCAGGGAGCGAGGGCCTGGAAACTCTGATTACATAGTGCGCAATAAGAAGGGAGAGGTAAGAAATGATTTGTGCATTGGGAAAGTACAAGAGGCAAGGATATCAATCCTAGGTGTTGTAACTTTGTAGTGCAAAGTGGATGAGCACGAAGCTATATGAATTGTGTAGTTTACTTTTGCATGGGTCTAGAGATGACCCACTATCTGCTGAGACTGCACAATTCACAATACAAGGCAGGATTGATCAAGGACTATTCAGTGCGAAAGTTTAGGAGACAAGAATGCAAATATTGAACACTATGATTATGCAATGCACAATGATTGATGAGGAGGATCTAGCTATTACGTGAGGGCTGCAAGGGCTTAAGAATGACCTTACTTTCCACTATGAAAATGCAATGTGCAATGAAGACAAGAATGATCAAGGATTGTGCACTGGGTAAGTGTAAGTAGCAAGGTTGACAGCCTGAGTTATAAATTTGTTCAATGTGCAGTTGAAGGAGGTTGTCCTCTAAGATTACACAATGCACAATTACAAGAGATAAGGACTTCATCATTGTGGCTTATAAATGCACAACTTTCTCATCACCTAGCTAGAAGTTGAATGTGCTCATGAGTTGCGCAGGATGTGAGGATACGGAAGAACTCCAAAATTGACTATGTGCGAGATCAATGAGAAAAGAGAATAAAAGCATGTGATAGGTCTTGAACATGATCACACACATATATATATGCCAATGTATATAGCAAGAAGATACACAATACCGAAAACCAACATGCATAGAGCAAGACGATAATAGAGTGACACTTATCTCCAAGTGTGACACTTAATATGTACCTTTACAAGGCAAGTGTCGACCATAGCTAAAAGGTGCACTATGCCATAAGAATGTGTCCAACACATGTTCTACTGATAAATAACATCAACTGGTACAAGAGAGTGCCTTGGCGCTGCCTCTAGATAGTTTTCCATGGTTCTCCTAAGATATATCAAAACAAGCAAAAGCGACACTTGCAAGATTAAAAGCGACACATGCAAACACAAGCAAAACACAGGTGACACATGAAAGAATTAAAACTAGAAAAAATTACAATTGCAAAAGATAGAGCAAGTAAAAATGACACATGTAAGAGAAAAAGGAAGCAAAAGTGACACTTACAAAAGAAAAATTACAGGTTGGAAACTCACCTAGAATATGGGGCATTTACAACCATGAGTGAGAGAATTCTCCTTATATTCCAAGAGTGCATAGAGCTCAAAAGAAAAATATGAATATGAAGATGAGCTCTAGACTATACTCTTTATACAGGGAAAGAAAACATGCAATTATGGTTAAGATTGGTGAGTGCGCTTAGTGCATGTCGGAAAACTAGGAGCCAAGAGTGAATTGACTGACTTGAAGAAGTACAATCTCGTTGTCAAAAAAGTTTGCACAATATCTACCTACAAAGGATGCCCTTACATTGCTGTTGTCCCTAAGGATTACACAATCTCTATCTCTAGGGACTACATAAGCATGGCCCACAAGGACTGCAAAATCACCATCTCTGGAAGTTGCGTAGACGGTGTCATTAGGGATTGAATAGTCAATATCATCAAGGATTGCACAATGAATGTGATCAAGGACTACACAATGCTTGACTTCCAATGGTACACATTAATAGTTGGGCTTGCTTAAAAGAACTGTGCTATGAGGCATCACGAGCTAATCATATGTAAGAAAGTTGCTTCGACACTCAAAATTATTAAAGGAATACTTAAACACTTGAACAACATGATCGAGCACAACCTTAATGATTTCAAATGAAAGATGGCATGGCCATAAGGAAGGTCCAGAATTTGGTTATAGGAAAAGTTTTGTAGGGTGTGTCCTAGCAACAATGCTTGGCGATTCACTGGAAGAACTCAAAATTCTCTGTTTATGTCTAAATAATATGACAGTCGATTTTTGGCTGGGATCATGGTCATTCTTGGAAATTACATTGAGATATGTTAATCTGGGTATTGTTTCATAAATTGCATTGTTTAAGAATGGAAACTCGTTGTATAAGTAATTGCTTTGAAATTGTTAAATGATGAGTTGGTTTTTGAATGATATTTGAAATTGTAATTCCCACGCTACCGTAATCAAGAAGAAATTGAGTGTTAAAGGAATATTTTAAAGTCGCATTTGAAGGTGTGTTGAAGGGTCTTGGGTTTGTGATTGATCATTGTGATAATTTACATTTGCGTGAGTGGTCATGGATACGAGGATATACGCCTTGGGTTTTAATATGAGAACTTGTACCTGAATTATTATGTTGAAATAAGTGCCTTTATTAAAGAAGAGAATCAAATTCATGAGATCTCATATGTTATAACGTATGCATCTTATAAGGAAACAATGTAAATATTTTATCAAAGATAATGAGTGCTTAGAGAGAGAATACTTGCTCCGTATATTTTATTATAGTTTTAAGATTGATTGAGTGGTAAATATGTTTGACATATGGGTAAGGATGCTCATGAGATTGATAGATTTATTTGATGATGAAATACATAAGCATGAACGTGGTGTGTGAATACATCGAGTTTGGATGTGCATGAAAAGGGTATTGGTGCCAAGATGACAAATGAATTTGGTGAAAAATATTGTTGTCATATGTTAAAGCTTGGTGAAGATTAAAAAGATTGTGGTCAAAGAGTAAACTAATATAGAATGAATGATCAATTAATTGTTATAGTCCATACTAATTGTTATAGTCCCCACACAACCTACTCATTATAAAGATGATTTTTCATTGTATAATCAATTTTGCATTTTGAATTTGTAAAAGATATGTATTCAAAAGATGAATATTTATTAATGAGTTTATTATCCAAATAGATATGTATGAAACTTTTTTAATTAAATAATAAGGTATATAATTAGTTTAAGATTTTATAAAAGTAGTCTAGATCCATCCTAACTACGGATTTACCAAGAGATGAGAGGGATCAAATATATTTTCACTATAGAAGAGGTTTCAACGTTTGATCCCTCTAAGTGTTTGGTAGATCCACAATTAAAATTCATCTCTTTAAAAAGGTTAATATTCCACATAAATACCATGAGTTCTCAATATTATGAGTCATTTTTATGTTATTTTTATAAAGTATTTTTTTTTAACATACATTATGTTACAACATCTCTACCATACCATACTGAGTTGGAAAGTGTTTCTGGACAAAATAAAATCAATTTATTTAAGAGGAAAAAAAATTAGATTTAAATCACATGAAAATACATTTGTTCATAAAATCAATTTATATTAATAATTAATTTTTAAATATATATATATATGTAAATTAATTATTATTAAATACTAAAAATAGTAAAAAATATTATTTTATTTAATAAAATAAAATTAATTAACAAATAATATATCTTTACAATCTTTTGCAAAAAATATAGTAGATGCAATGTTTATTTTTATTTTACATAAATCTTATCTTCTTTTATTCTAGAAAAGGATGACATATTATAACCCATAAGTTCTAGATCATAACTTTTATTTTAATGAAAATATTTAAAAAAAAACCATTGATCTCAATGTCATATAATTATTTCCAAAGTTCTAGAAAAGGATGACATATTATAACCCATAAGTTCTAGATCATAACTTTTATTTTAATGAAAATATTTAAAAAAACCATTGATCTCAATGTCATATAATTATTTCCAAATTTTGCAAGTTATGATATTGATATTGATTTTGATGTTAGATTTGCAATTACACATGAATGATTCGAGACTTACCCAATTATTATATTATTAGATTTGCAAAGGGCAGTTACTCTCATAATTCAATTATCCCTCACTTCTTAAAAACTTAATTAAGCCGACGTTTGGTCGTGAGCTCTAATCTCGTTTTTAAACGATATATTTAATACACATATTTAAACAAGTACGTATTAAGAGTGGGGTCTGTTTCTGTCACATAATCCGCAAAAGCTACTTTGGATATATATTATAGCCCAAGCTTTCGCGCGTCTTGGGTATTTGGTCTCTATATTTTTTACATAAATAAAGAAATAGATTTCTTTGTACGATCTATCTGAACTTATATATTTCTTCGTAAGAAAATTCATTGATCAATGGAAACCTCGGCAGAGAAGCAGGAACAGATTGTTACATTCGTTGAAATAGATGGGGAATCGACACATAAGGCGCGGCAGTTTTTGGAGGCAACCAACTGGAATCTAGACGAAGCGAGTCAGTCTCTTACTGTTTACCTCCTCCAAGAACTATCATGGTCTCATCATCTGCATTATCATTCTCCTGCATTTGATTTTTATCACTAACATCAATCAAAATCATTTGATTATCTTTCTAAGACAGTATTCCTTCATTCTTCATCAGAATAAGATCCCGATTCTTCATCTCCATGACAGCTTCTATAGACTCAACCATAGACTTTTTCTTCACTTTCTCCCAGAATTTCACCTTGTTCTGGTTCACAAATGGATCTTCCATTCCCAACTCAACTTCCTTGAGTTTTTCCATCAACCACTTCACTTGCATTTGCTGTAGCCTTCTCTGTATTTTTTTCCACTTCACTGGCTTCCTCCTCAAGACCCAACCTAGTCTCTAACTTTCCTCAAGCATTCTCCTTAATGCATTGAGTTGTTCTTCTAACTCTACAACTTCCTGGTTAATTTCCTCTTGACCCATCTTCTTGCCATTTGCCTTGGCATCCTTCTTCTCATATCTTTTATTGTGGCTTCTCTCTGAACCTATGCTATGAAATTTAGTAGTCATCTTCTTCTCCTCTATCTTCATGAACTTCTCACTTATCTGCAAAAAGCTTCTGCTACAACTAGTCCTCCCGGTTACAATCTTACCTCGCTAATCTCTCCTCACTTAATATTTTGGTAAGCACGGGTCCTCTATCTGGAACCTCCCCTTTAGCAACACCTTTGCTCCTTCTAGGCTTCTGCAATCTCTCACTCTCTCTTGAGAACACTTCAGTTTTGCTCTCTGTTCAATTTCTTGTTGGATTCTTCAGGTTCACTACCACTTTTCTATCAGAGTATTCTCCTTACTCTGTCTTCAAGAACACATCTAGTTCCCTTCTCACAGCTTCTCTTGTTGTCACCTGTGCATTAATATATAAACACACATTCTCAATTTAAAATAGAACATAACATCTTACCTCTCTTCCAAGACCTCAGTATGATATTGTTTCACCCATTCTTCCTCTGCCTTGAATGGATTGTCCTCTGTTTTGTCTCCAAGTCCTCTTTCCTTCAGAACTTGCATTAAGCAATCTTGCTTTTTCTTTCCTTTAAGGAATCCTCTATTCCTGCCTATTCCAAACCTCTGCCAGAACTGCTACCCATCATCTATGTGTATCTTCTTCTATCAGATTAGAATACGATTCTCCTCTTGTCAACGTAAACATCTTTACACATAACTCTACTTTTAATTCTTTCACATAGAATTTTTCTGTTCTGTCTAACCCCAATTGTTTCACTTACAATTCTTCTCTAACCTCAATTTTGTTCTAATACAAATCTGTTGTGATTACAAATCTTCTCCGATACCACTAATGGTGCAAGGTTACCCCCACACATACCCATAAATTGCATAAGAGTGCATAAACACAACTATCCCAGGTATTTGACTCACAAAGGAGTCAAAATTTCATATTTATATATGGTTAAGGCCCTTCACCACCAATTCCTTTGTATAGGAACCCAATCACCCCACCAAAACCTCTCTATCGGAACCTTTAACTAGATCTCAAGCCTTTGTATAAGACTTTATTAAAGTCCTCATTCATAATCCTTCTGTCGGGATTTAAAAACCCTTCAACACCTTTTCATAATGTTATAAATGCATAGGCGCATATATATCAACCACCCCTCTTAAAGCTTTCTCAATATATATATTTATACACAATAACCTTCATTTGTGCAATTTCCTTATAAATACGTTTACAAAGAAAACCTATGCAAATATACCCCTTTCTGCTTTCTGTACAGCTTCGGCACAAATTTTGAGGTTTAACCTGATCGCAATCACTATCGGCTATTTCCCCTGGCCTTACCACATATGTAGTTCATCACCCCTCTGACTCCGATATGTGACTATCCGAGTCGTTAATTATATGTTCAAGCTTTTAAACACTCACACAACTCTTTAACAATATACAAAGGATTTACCTTAACCTTCTGCCTGAACCAATATAAAGTGGACTTCAAAGCTTATACACTGTAGCTCAAAGTGATGTTGGGTCTGCTCATCCATTGGGCCTTTACATTATCGTAAGCCTCTTTCCAACGCCAATTCCAGATCTTCCTATGCCTTCGATCGCCGATTAGCGCTTAATCTCTTTCGTCGTATCAACGTTCCTTCACACTGGGCCTTGACTTCTTCAAACTACCGATCTGACCAGTTCTCTAGTACCGATAAGGCTATAAATTAGCCCCTATAATATTTCACATCTAGAACTCAGGTCCAACTGTGTTTTGCACTAATTTTCAATGTAAACTGGATTTTGGGTTGCAAGACCTAATCTCCATAAAGAATTCTGCTGATGCAATGTTTCGCCTTCCTCTTTAGCGAAATCATTTGGACCGTTGATCCATGTGATCAAATGGTTCTTGTGCACTTGATAACTTATTGCATCACTCTTTTGTTTGCTTAGTTTTTTTCGACTAAGTCTTTAGCTTGCCATGGTTTAGCTTCTCCTCAAAGGGTTTCATCAAAGGATCTGGGTCTTCTGTTTCTGCCGCTTAACTATTCTTCTAAACTCAACTTCTCGAGCTCTCAACTTCTCTTCCTCTCTAGATCACTGCTCTGATGTTTCAATTGGATTTGATGATCACTTACAAATTTTCTAAATCATTCTCCTCTCTATGCTTCGTCTTGACTCTGCCTACATACAATTATTGCAGAATTCCAATTCATAACAATTTCAACACTTGAAATACACTTCTCTACAGTCGAAACCAAACTTTGTATTTATAAAAATACACAACGATTATAGTCTAAGATTCTCCATCTCTCATACAAGCCTAATCCTCAACTATTCGTGGCTTCTTTTCTTCTTTTCCTGCCTGTAGGCTTACATATATTTATAGAACACGCAGGGTCATCGCACATATATTTATATGGAAACATTGGATCGAATCACTGTAAAGGATCCAATCACATCCTTTCGTCAAATATCTCAACTAAAGCCCTAAAGCTCGCTATAGAATACATATGGCAGATTACATTTAATTAATTCTTCTAGAGACTTATCCATTCCATCATTTAAGCTCTGTTTTAAGCAAAAAGTCCCCCTGTTTAGCTCAATGGTCCACGTCTGCTTTGGATTCCTTTGTTTGATTGGGGTGGTTAGATTCTCCTGCATCAATAGTGCAAGAATATTTAGACTATGGAAAACCCCTATAATAACAAAAAATAAAATAATGTAGTTAGAATATTTTGTCTCTTTTAGCCTTCAGGGATTACCTAGCACACAGTTTTTCAAAAGCATAGACAATCAGTCAAACATAAAGAGATTAAAAGATCAATAAGATTGTGAACTATTGAATAGAAAATTAATCTGCTAAAGCATCAACAAGTCCAAATCATTTAGAAAAATAAATGCATGCCCTCAAGTTCCCCCTAGATTAGTTTTGTGTGGGCTCCAATCAGCTTTGGAGAAAGACCAATCTTCACCTTCACCACTTAGATAGGATTTATCAAATTTCCCACTTGTAAGAGGCTAAGTCGAAGGATCTGCTAGCCTTTAAATGTTACATTTCTACAAGATCAAAGAGGAGTTTTAATGCCTCTGCTAGGATCTGAGTGGCTCCCTCTTCAAAAAATTTCATTATCCAAAATAGATATATTTAGCTCTTTTCTAATGGAGATTCTTAGGTATATAATATATACATCAAAATCATCGGTGCATCTCTCTATCAAGAATCCTCTAATCCTTCTTCATCCCCCTCCGCCCCCCCGCCCTCCAAAGCCCCCCTACTAGGTTCTTCTACTTTCAAGATACTTTAGAGGAGCTCGCATCGTAGAGCTTAAGGTAGACTTCATTAGATCATCAAATAGAGAAACTCTAAGAAGGCCCAATGCTAGAGAAAAAATACCTTAGCATAAAATACTTCTCTCCAAACTCTACCATGAAACCAATATTCTATTTGCAATTTCTTCCTCCTAGCCTTATGTTAGCAAAGATGGGTCTCCTCAATCTAAGGCTCCTCCTAGGCTCCATCCTGGGATTACGAAGTCAACCTTGATAAAACCCATGCACTATCCTAATGACCCTCTCAGAAAATGCATCAGATCCTTCAAAATGATTGAGGGCTTGCATGTCGACACCTCTCCTCTCCCGTCCCCTCTCTTCCAGCCTCAGCTTCTAGTTCCATAACCATTTGACATGTTCTTATGGAGATTTCACTATATATTCATTGTTTGTCTTTGTCATTGTCTTTCTTGGAATATGTTAGCTTCTTGTAGTTCTATTATTAGACATTTCCATGTTGTTATCATGGTAGTTATAACAGTTTCCTTTGCATTCGCACAACGAATGACATTGGAAGTACTCTTTTAGTCCCACTGACTTAATATCCGTGATCATTCATTGGAGAATGAGAAAATTATCCATCTTATATTATCATGGCATCATATAAATGTTGGAAAAAGGAAATAAGTAATTAGAACCCTACCATACTAGTATGAAAATAATTATTCTTTAAAAACTTATTTTTCTTTTTGGGGAAGCTTATTATGGTGCCTAAAGATTGAAGAGAGGAAAAGGGAATTACAGTGTGCACACATGTATATAAAAGTGGGGTGCATTCTAAAGCCTCACTGAATATGTAGCTGATTGATAACTTTGTCTGTATTTGCGATGATAGTTTGCACACATGTATATAAAAGTGGGGTAGATTCTAAATCTTGACTGAATATGCAGGTTATTGATAACTTGCAGATAAGAGGCATAGAGAAGCAATGCATGGCATGGGTTTTCACAGTAGAATGGGTTCAAATGGGTTTGCATCTAGAACCTTGATTAACCAACATAACGGGTATGGGAACAACCGTCTCAGAAACCCTTCGAACTACCTTCAATCCAATGATTTGACATTCTCCAATAGTCTACGATATAATCCAATGGTTCAGAATGATGACAGGTGTGAAATACTTCTCAAAGGGAATGTCTTACGACGTAAATATACATATCAGATTAAAATATAAAACATATAAATAGTACTTATAAATTAATATCTATTTTACCATATAAATTAAAATAATATATGACATATAAATATTACTTAAAAATTAACATCCATTTTAACATATAAATTAAAATAATGATTGCATAAACATCTTTAAATTTAATTAATAAGTGATAAAAATTTAATATTTTACAATATAACAAGATTATACCCAGAAGAGAAAGATAGAAAGAGAGAGGGAGAGAGGGAGATGAGGGAAGAAAATCATGATGCCATGGGATAACACCATGGTTTATCAATACTATGGGCCATGTATGCTTTTGATTATTATGTTACAGATCTAGGCTTTTAATTATTCAATTACAATAACATGGGCCAATACCATGGCTTATCAATACCATATGCCAAAAAAACATAACTTATTTCAAAATCAAAATATTTTGCAAATACTTTATTTTAATTTAATTTTATAACATTTTTTAATTAAATCTAAAATGAAAAAGGTTATAAGTACTACTGAGGTATATCTAAACCCTCCATCCTCACAAGTACTAAAAATATCCCCATAGAGAGGATAGATGCATTTTAACCAAGGATCAAAGTAGAGAGAGAAAACAAAGTGACTAACAATGATAGAGGAAAGAAAGTGCATAATTCTTTTAAGTCTTTTATTATTGTATTTTCTTTGACATGATTGATCCAAAATATAGATTTGATATTTAACAATCAATTATATATATTTTTAATTCAGATACTTTTTAAAATATAATACAATGGGATCATATTTAAGAGAGATAGTGAGATGGAAGGGGAATAGAGTGGGGGGAGAGAGAGATGCATTGATTTTAGTGTAGATGTTGATTTCTGATTTGATACAACTAGATGTATGATTTACATTAATTTCGAAGTAATTAGATTAATAATGTGCATTTATTTTAGTGTAAGCACATCTCTTCCCCCTCCATCTATATCTCTATCTCCAATTTTCTCTCCTTCTTTATCTCTTTATATCACCCCCAAAACACACACACTCTCTCTCCACATCTATCTATATATCTCTCTCTCCATCCTTTTTCCACTCCCTTTCTCTCTCTCTCCCTTCTCTCTCATATCTATATCTTTTCCTCACCCCCAAAACATGAAAACTCTCTCTTAGTGTGCGCACATAAGCATTATTCATGAAGTGAATTGATTTATTTGTTACAATAATTCAACCATAAATACAATACTTGAATTTTTATCTTAAATAAATTGTTCTCTTACCCAAAATGTCTTCTTCTTAAAACTATAAATTGTTCGTAATTCACTATATTCTTATTATTCAAATTTTCTATTGTTCAACATTCTTACATTGTCACTTTGCACTTGAACATTTTATTTCATCATTTTTCATCATTCATGTTACTAAGAGTCTCTCTCATATTAACAAACTTAAACAAAGTTAAAGTTAAATTTACCTATTAAACATATTTAGCATATTTAAAATAATCAAAATAATTATATGTTCAACAAATTGTGTATGACTCCACACGACTGAAACCAGCGTAGATCCATCTTAACTTCAGATCTATCAAGATTCTAGAGGGATCAAATCTCTCAAGGTGCAAACATTTCCTCAAGTTTTGCAATCAAAAACAAGTTTGCACCTCGAGATATTTAATCCCTCTCGGGGCTTGATAGATCCCAGGTTAAGATGGATTTAAGTTGGTTTACAAAACTAATTTTCATGAACCATTAGATATGTTAGAACTTCTCATCAAATCATTATGAAAGTCTAATCAAGCATATAATCCAAATCCTTCATCAAATCATTATCAAATTCTAATCAAGCGTGTAATCCAAATCCCTCATCCAAATCCATGGATCCATAGATGACGAGTATTATGCAAAAAAAATTATTTTGTTTTGACATTCAAAGGTTTAGTTGTTGGATGTGTGTTTCTTACATTTTCACTTATGCTTCTTGCAAATTAAAAACTAAAAAATCAATTATATTTTTGTGAATTAAAAGCTATAAAATCAACTATACTACTATGTTGCTTATACATCCATGTTCTATAATTTCTACTTCATTACATATAAAGAATATTAATTATTAATTTATTTTAGGAAAGGATAAAAGAGTTTTTTTTTTTTTTTATCATCACAATCATTAAAATCTAAATTAACACTTAGGCCTCTAGTATTCATATTTTTGGTAATTCACATCTCAAAAATCTATATTTCCAATTTTAAAATCTAATGTGCAAATAATCCTTCAGATCGTTTAAGGAAATTGAATTAATATGCGAACACTCTTCCTTTCCTAAATTTACATGTAGCTCCTGCTAATGTCTGTAGTGCGATGCAAATAGCTATGTTTATGGTAATAATGGTGGATTTGAAATCGGTGACTACCAAAGATTGCAACGATATTTCAGTCAAAAGCCGTGAACTCTAATGTATGTAGGGTTCTTCAAATTTAATCCATGATCTATCTCGAATTTGAATCTACTTAGAAAATCATTCTGTGGTTTTCGATATTTAACAATTTTGGATATATTTAAGTGCCATTTCTGCTTTAG
>APFE031130205.1:0-12162 GCA_000404065.3 Pinus taeda
CACCAAGGTCTCCTTTGGATTTTGTCTTTGGTAAAGATACCATAGTTGAGGGACATAGTGATGTGGATAGGGTAACTAGGTTCATTGAACAAATCCAGGAGATCCACCAGGTAGTACAGGAACGGCTGGAAAAGAGCCAAGCCAAAAACAAGGCAAGGCATGACAAGCATCGGATGGAGTATAGTTTCCAAGTTGGTGACCAAGTCTGGCTGTATATCAGCAAGGACATGATGCAAGGTGAAGGTAAAAAGCTGAAGCCTATTAGGTATGGACCTTTCAAAATACTTGAGAAGATTGGTGATAATGCTTTTCACCTTGATCTCCTAGCTTACATGCACATCTACTCAGTCGTAAATGCAGATTGCTTGAGATTGTTTGAACCCTGATTGATTGAGGATCCCGAAGAGCAGAGTCAATTGCCTTCTATTGATGACCTGCTACCTGACTATCTTAATGAATTGAAGGAAAACACAGTGCTGGACAGGAAGGTGAGGACAATGCGCAGGGGAGATGTTGAGTACCTCAGAATTGGACTCAAGGGTTCAAAGCCGAGCAGTGCAAAGTGGGTAGAGATTGCACAAGTGAGAAAATTGTACCCTCACTTAGCCGATGCTTGAAAACCAACTTTTGGTGGTCCAAAATCTTTTTCAATGGGAAGGTCGTGATTTGAATTGGATCCATGAAGAAAAATAAAAGCACTGTGACTGTATCAGGTCGGGACAAACTTCGAATTCAATAGCACAAAGCGATCAGAAAGACCTCTGAATAGTGTCAATTGGCAGGCAACGTGGAACGACAAGGACCTCAGTCAAAGCGCGCTGACCGAGGCCCACAAAGACTGCGCAGGAGGTGAAACTAGCACCTAGGAAGCCAGGATCAGGAAAAGGAGGTTGTTTCTGATGCGCAATTAGCTGGGCATCGCTTGGCAAAACCCCTCGAGAAGAAAGGGCCTCAAGTGCTCGATCGCGTGGAAGTCGGGAGAACCGTGGGGAAAAGTGCTAAAAGCTAAAGGTGGGATCCGCGCTCCGAAACTCGTGGTATTTATCTGAGGCACCCTTGGGTGGTAAGCAGATTTGGAGAAAAATGAGCGATTCCACTCAGCACCCAATGCATGGCAGGCAGAGAGAGAAAACCACTGCTCATCATGCACTAACGGTCGAGCAAGTCAACCGCACGAAATGAGAAAATGACGTTGGATCTGGGGGCTCCAGATCTAACGGCTGAGAAAATGCCTGATGAAAGATCTGAATCTGACAGGGGATTTAGCCGCAACAGAAAGAATTTTGACATCCAATTTGACCACCGAGTTGGCGGATGACTCATTCCACAAGGTAATGGAACAAAAAAAAAAACTGAACCAACAAGGAAAAGCTGGCGCAGTTCGCAAGAGGACAAGTGTCCACTCCCTGTGAGTCGTTGATGATGACGCCAAGACAGGGAATTCCAAGCGAGTGGTAGCAGGAGACCCGATGGAGGAAGAAGAGGAAGCGAACAGTCATGAGATCAATTGGCTTTAAAGCCAAGAACAGACACCGAGAGGATAAAGCGAAGAGAAGAAGACAAAGATAGAGAAAGGAAGAGATAGTGAAGCAAAGAGCAGAAAGGCAGAGAGACAAGCTAACCTACAACATAAGGCAGCATCGAGCAATCCCTGAGAGGATCTGTCGGGAATCGAGCACCACATTGGGCTCCTCCCATTAAAGACCAGAAAGGTCAACTTTTGGTATGGAAAAGAGTATGTGTACTATAGTGGCTTGGGGGATCCAAGAACCACCCTACCAAACATTGTTCTATTCAGGAGACTCAATTTGAGCTCCTCATTGTAATTCTCTGCTTTAAAGACATAATAAAAGAAGGCCACCACTGAAATCTGGACTGGAGACGTAGCCCTAGAGGATAGGGTGAACTCCTTATTAATTGTTGTGCTCTTGTATTTGCTTACTGTGTTTCTCTGCTATTTTCCATATTTCCAGTGTCTGTGTATTTCGCAATTTGGTCGATCCGTTGCCTAAAATCACATGGACACACTCCAGCACGTGAGTCTATAATACCTTCATTCAATAGTTAATTAACTAAGGTCACTCATAGGGTGATTATCAAATCAGTTCTTTAGTCAACAGAGCAATTGTGGGGCTGGATTCCATTTCTTTTACAAACTTCTGTTGGTTTTCGGTTCCTGGTTGTTTATTGCAGGGTTCAACCAAATCCTAGAATGTAGCTAGCTCAGGTGGAAAGAGTGGGTCTTTTTTGCGACCCCCTCGTGGGGCCATGGCTCTGTAGTTGTGTGCAGTCTCGTGGTTGATTGTGGCTCCTCGCGCGCTCTCCGGGCTTCCTCCTACCGACCGCGAAGGTTGCACTAGACTCCCGCTATCTGGTCCTCGCGCACAGACGAAACACTATTTAAGTACTAAAGAATTTTTTCAATATATGGGATATGGGATCATAAAAACAAGGAAAAAAAGTTGAAGATTAAAGATAAATAGCCCAACTTCCTCATAAAACCTCTTCTCTGATGCATAAAGTCTCTCTAGGGTTGAGAAATGGTGTCCTCGTGTTTAATGCTCATCAATGTTGAGGAATTCAAAAGTATCTTTTTAGACAAGAGGTAATTTCGATGATCAACTACAAGATAAGGCATTGAAAACTTTAGCAAAACTGTGATTGTTCCCTATAGCACATACAAGCAAATTGACTCAGCCATATAAAAATGTTCTTTATCTCAAAGAAAACAAGAATATTTTATATTAAAAAAAAACACAAGAAATATATGTACAAATACATGCACAATGGAAGTTTCAAAGTCATCTCATATAAGGGTTGACAAGAAAACGTGAACAAAGATTTGGGTTATAAATTTAGACAACAATCCTCATCCTTGAAAAAGTTAGGAAGGTAAGAAAAACAGAGAGAGCCTCATATTTTTGAGCATCCACAGTTCAACTCAATTTCCGGGTACACAAAAGTTTGCTTTCAGTGGATTATAAGAGTTGAGAGCAAACTTCTCATTTGGATTGTGAGGGAGCCTAAAAACTTTGAATCTGATATGGAAATATATCCAAACTTCTTTACAATATAGAGAGCAAGGCAACTAGCATAGAAATAAGTTATATTAAAATTCATGGATGACCAAACCTCAATGGAATGGAGAATTATAGAGTATATTATATATAGTCAAGTGGAAATTACAGTTATCTAAATACTTTGAAAAAAGACCTTGAGAATGCATTCCTGTAGCTCTTGGACCATCTACCCAAAATTTTTATGGTTTTTGGAAATTACATTGCTAATCTGAATTTCACATTCAATGAATGCATGCACAAAGGTCACAGCACCGCAATGGCGGAAGAGTTTTGAAACCCTCTAGAATATTTGCCAACCACTAAAACTCATCAAGAAATTTTTAGTATCTTCTCTTATCCACTACAAAAACTAACAAGTAATGGGGGCAAGCATTGGAAGCCTCTTCGACATGGTAGAGCATTATGCTCAATCCAATAACGTCACCCCAAGTGGATAGCCTAACTATAGGAAACATACAAGCCCATATGATGACCATAAATACACAAATAAAAAAAACAATTACATAATATGTTGGAAAGGGACACCCACATGGATTGGCATTCAACCATGGCAATCAAAGGAAAGGCCCTTTCATAAAGTGGGTAGGTACCCGCAAGAGAAGGTAAGGCTATCATGTTCATGTTATAGCAAATGTTCATTTATTGCTTTATTTGTATAGTGAAGAGAAGGCACTTTCATGTCCAGAAAATGGAGGGTTGACTTTTTCTTTTAAAAGATGAGAAAGTTGAGCTGCATTCAAATGAAATTAAACCTTGAGTTAGTAGTAATAAAAAATGGTAGGTTCAGAGTATTTCATTTAACTATGATACATGACCAATTGGTCCAAGCTAAGAATTTCTTAGATTTAATGGAAAATTCCTTAAAGATATTTGATCCATATTCTAAAAGATCTTTTTGTTGTTACCTTTTCAACAATCTCCAAATATACTAAAACCATACATCAAACCCACCAAGCTACCTCATCAGAAATTGCATACAAGGTTGAAAAACCACCGAAGACTAACTTCTGAAAATTATCTGTCCATTAAATCATTAATAAACATTGGTATTAGATTGTTTATCTATTCATTAAATCATTAATAAACATTGATATTAAATTGTTTGCGAACATTTGCCAATACTATACAACACATAAATATATCAATGGCATTCTGGAACGTCCAAATTAGACCAATGCAAACTACGAATCGGCACGAGTATGTCATTAGCCACATAATTGGTCAATTTAGTAGATATGAGGTTAAATAATGGATAAATTGCAAGCTTATTCTCTTTGGATATTAGGCTAGATTATCTTTACAGATTCTCCACTCTGTGAAGCCATCAAAAGAATAGATGAAAAATCCAACAGTTACATCAGGTCAGACAAAGCTAAGCCTAACCAAACAAAACATGAAGAAATATGAAGATGTGCATCCTTCTTGTTGGTTCTGAGTCCTGACTTGATCTTTCTATGCTCAAGATAGACTCTGCATCACAGGTCTGAAATGTCGGCATGAATTTCTCAAAGACAGTGAATCTGGAAACCCAAAATATGAATACACGACACTGATTTCAGAAGGCTTTGAATATTCTCAAAATATTACATGAGAATAATGTAATTTCTCTGGATTCAGCGGGTCCACGACAAAGATATACTGGAAGTGAATTTTCACTATGGATCACTATAAACAAAACAAATGATTCTATTCACTACGTACGAGTAAATTTTCCAATATATTGGATCACAAAAACAATATATTGGAAAAATAATTCAAGTTTAAATATAAACACCCTAACTTCGTCATAAAGCATCTTCTCCCAAGCATAAAGTCTCTCCAGGGTTGAGCGATGGCTTCTTCGTGTTTAAGGCTCATCAGTGTTGAGGAATTCAAAAGTATCTTGGCCGACAAAATATGTTTTCGAAGACCAACTCCAAGACAAGGTATTGAAAACTTTAGCAAAGTAGTGATTGTTGCCTATATGACATAGAAGCAAATTGACTCAGCCATATAAAAGTTCTTTATCTCAAAGACAACAAGCATTTTTTAGATTTAAAATCAGAAAAAGTCACATATGTATAGATGCATGCATCATGGAAGTTTCAAAGTCATCTCATATTAGGGTTCACAAGAAAGCGTGAACAAAGATTTGGGTTGTAAATTTAGACAACAATCCATATGTAAATTTAGACAACAATCCTTATCCTTGAAGAAGTTAAGAAAAGAAGAGAGCGCATCATATTTCTGAGGTATATATCGTTAACTCAATTTGTCATTAGTTATAAATAAGCGGGTACACAAAAGTTTTTTATCAATAGATTATAAGGGTTGATACCAAATTTCTCAATTCGACTGTACGGGAGCTTGAAATTTGAATTTTATGTAAAAATATATCAAAAACTATATAAAAACCAAAAACCAAGGAAACCAGGATAAAAAGAAATTATATTAACATCCATGGATGACCTGGGATGGAAAATTACATATAGTCAAGTGCAAATTAAAGTGATAGATATCTTTACTCTTAGACTTTGCCAAAATTATGTTTCAAATAGACCTGGCTTGTATCTAAAATTTTTGAAACCTCTTTACCTCCTTTAAAAGCCTTGAGAATGTATTCATCCAGCTCCTGGACCATCTCTCCAAGATTTTTTTATATTTTCTGGAATTACTATTGCTGAATCTGAATTTCGCATTCAGTGGTTGCATGGACAAGGTTCACAAACCTAGAATGGAAGGGTTTTGAAACCTTCAATATCTACAGAGATGTTTGCCAGCCACCAAACTCGTATTATTTTATTTACTACAACAACTCACAAGCAATTTTATTTTTATCCTCTGAACCCAATAGTATTTATGTATTTCAGCCCAAAAAAACCATATGTTCTACATCAACAGTTACCTTTTCTTGGCAACAACATAGTACTGAAGGTTATATTTTTAAGTGATAGGGACACCCCTGGAAACGTCTTCAGCATGGTGGAATATACAGGCCCATACGACGACCATAAGTACACAAATAAAAGAACAATTTCATATTTTATTGGAAAGGCACACCCACATGCATCGGCATTACAACATGACAAGCTAAGAAAACGCCCTTTCACAAAGTGGGTAGGTACCATGCAAGAGAAGGGAAGATTATCATATTCCTGCCAGAGCAAATGGTTATTTATTTCTTTAGGGAAGATTATCATGTTCCTGCCAGAGCAAATGGTTATTTATTGTTTTATTGGTATAGTAAATGGTTATTTATTGTTTTATTTGTATAGCGACGAGAAGACACTTTTATGTCTATAAAATGGAAGGTTGACTTTCTCGTGTGAAAAATGGGATGGTTTAGCTGCATTCATATAAAATTAAAGCTTGAGTTAATGGTAACAAAAAAGTGGTAGGTTCAGATAATTCCATTTAACTATAATACATGACTAATTGGTCCAAGCTAAAAATTTCTGATATTTAATAGAGAATTCTTTAAAGATATTTGATGCATATCTTAAAGGATTTTTTGTTGTTCCCTTCTCAACAAACTCCACACATATTAAAACCAAGCATCAAGCCCACCAAGCTACTCATTAGAACTTGCATACAAGGTTGAAGAACCACCAAAGGTTGAATAACCACCAAAGACTAACTTCTAGAACACACAAAAAGAATAAATCTATGATAAATTATAGCAACGATAAACATAATGAATTGTTAAAAAAGATACAAAAGCTCCGTCAAGTAAAAAACTAAATGCAATATAAATATTTTGAATCTTCCCAAATCGATTGGGAAACGATAGGTATAGATGATAATACAAAAAAATACAATTCTGATATCTTGCATTTTTCCAACTGCTTTCTCACTTCATTTAAGTGAGAGATGTGTATAAATGACAAAACAAACTATTCAATTCCTGTACATGTATTGATATCAGTATTTATCAATGTTCAGTGTACTCAATAGCAGGGCACTCCTTAAGCTGGCACAAACAATGGAGTCACTCATGTTAAGATATTTTTTAGTTTTGTTAAGATATTTTTTTAGTTTTCACCTTACGTTAGTGAATGAATCAATCAACACATGATATTAGTCACACCTCCATTATAAACATCTTGAGCCGCGCGATCAATAAATAATGATCACTATCTGTCAGTAACAGTCAGCAATGGCACGCTTTCAAATGTTGTACACAAGCTGTAACTTAAGCACTAGAGTGGAACAGGGCATGCAGGAACACAGGGTCTACTCCATTTAGGCTCAAATAGTTCTATAACTAAAATGGCAGATGCAAGAGCATCTACAAGATCATATTTCCCTGCTGCTTGGACATCAAGCACTAGGTGTTTTAGATGTGGCAAACCCTGCAAAGGCCAGAAGAAAGATCCATGTTCTGTATGCTCTCTCCCTTCTAAATGGAGGTAATGGAAGTGGAGATTAGTCTAACCATTCACCCTTAACAACCAGGATAAGCTTTTTTTTTCTTTTTGACAAGCTCGCCGGAATCTATACGTTAGATTCTGTGTAAATCTTGATCCAAGGGTGGCCTGTAGCAGTAGAAGAAAATGTTATCAGAATGAGTGATTGGTATATTGATAATTGAATTTAAGAGAAAATAAAGATAGCACGTATATGCAGAATGTTTAATGCCCAGCAATTCAACAATTTTACTTACTGCAAGTCAGCAACAGTCATCAATAGCAATGGCATGCTTTCAAAATGCTATACACAATCTGCGTTTTAAGTGAGACGACGACTGCAGTGGAACAGGTCCTGCAGGAACACACAGGCTCAGATAATGTCATCTGTGAAATAGCAGCTGCAAGGGCATCTACAATTTCACATGTCCCTGCTGCTTGGATATCAATCTCCGGTTGTCTTAGACGTGAGAAACCCTGCAAAGTCCCGATGAAAGATTCATCTTCTCCATACTCTGTTGGAATTGAATTTGCAAACTGCGCTCTTTTCTCCCTTTTATATGAAGACAATGGAAGTGGGGTTTCTTCTAAGCATTGATCCTTCACAACAAGGAAACAGTTTTTCCCTTTCGGAATGCTGGGTGGAATATTTACATTAGACTCCGTGTAAGGAATGCTGGGTGGAATCTTTACATTAGACTCTGTGTAAAACTTGATCCAAGGGTGGCCTGCAGCCACAGATGATGCAAATATGGTCATAATTACATTTTAAGAGAAAATAAAGATAGTAGATATACAAAAATATTTAATTCTCAGCAATGCAACAAATTTACTCACTCAGTACTTCCTGCGGAGAAAGTCTCTTTTCCACATCCCTTGAAAGCATCCTTGATAGCAAATCCCTTGCTAGCCCTGATATGGGCTGCCACACTTGAGAATGAAAATCTAACAGCACTAGTTTTATTGCCAAGATCATTCTATAGTGATCATCAATTATATCCCAGGTCTCCGTTGTGATCTCCTGGACCTTCTTTCTGATCTCATTGATGTCCCCATCAGTGAGGAAAATCACTTCTGCACCCTTGGACTTATTTGCTTTCTAATTTTTCCGCTTACCTACCGCAGTTTTTGTTTCTCTCCTTCTAACAATAAAAGGTGACTCCTCTGTTACTCCTGCATCACTTAGGGGTTCCTCATTCTCGTGCTCTGTTTCCTCTATTTCTATCTCTACATCCTTTCCACTTGTACCTGCATCCTGCGAGGTACCCTTCTTTGTTCCAACTGCTCCACTAGGTGGAGTCATCCATTTTTCAAGCCATTGTTGTACTACTATGAGCAAATCATATTTGGTTACTATGTATGGAAATGGGTGCCATGTCCTAGTTGGGTCCTTCATTGCCTTCACATAGGCTCTGTGGAAGTCTGCTTTGAAGTCTGCAATGTGAGAACACTGCTTATATAAACTAGGTGACAACCTTGGATGTTGATTCACCACCATGTGTAGATCCATTTCCATCACAACAAAGAAAATCCTATTATCTGTTACACGCATCGTCTCCTTAGTAAACCATAGGGACACATACCTCGTTGCTTCACAAACATCCACCTCGACAGATGGAAACTGCAAGTCCTCTGGTTCTTTCCACACAACTAGCGCGATGAGGATTATCATCCAAGTGTAGTGGAATGTCTTCCTCTCTTCCTATGCTTCCCTGTAATATGTTAACAAGTCCTTGCACAGATAGGTAGGTCAGTTAAACTAGACCCCTGCGCAACCAAAGATACTACAGTTGCAGTAGCCTCATTGGCCCTACACTTCCTCGTTATCTTACCTGCCAAGATGTGCATGATGAAATGCACTCCTTGTTCATCAATGGTATTGATATCATATCCCCGCAACTTCTTCACTTGTCCGAACTTTTCCTTCATCATCTGTGCCATCTCCTTGTCCTTATTTTTGCCCATAAATTCTTCTGCAGGGTATTTTCTCTGATGAGGCAATGTTGTGATTCTTCTGATTAACACCTCATCGATCAAGATCTTTGTCCCTAGCTAGATGCATCCATCATGCACCAGTGCGAGGAGTTTCCGCACACATATTGTACTTGATGTGCTTCAGCCGAAGTGTAGCACATTCAGCATATTCAAGAGGCCCTCTCTCTACAATCCTACAGCCCACTGGAACAACTCTAGCCTTGTGACACCACTTTCTATGTACCGAACCTGCTTTAAATATCTACTTGGTTCAAATTGCGGGTATTTTCTCTGGTCGTTAAATTCTTCGTCTTCCATCTTCAACTGGGGGATCTTCCTCGACACTTCACCTTCAAATGGAACTTCCTCCGACAGCAGTGGAGTGTACATGGAAAATTTTCCCTCCTTTGGTTCCTTAACCAACTTGCCTTTCGATTTTCTTCGTGGCATGTAAGGTGGGAGCACAACTGGAATTTCTTTGTCTTCCGCCTCCATGCGGTGAAATTCAACATCCTCTTCACTATCATTGATCTGTTGAGGTGAATTTTGCTACATCAAATTCTTTCCTTTCAGTATAGGCTTCTTCCTTTTATCTCCTTTGTTGTTGTGTGCTCTTCCTTCTGCGTTTTCCTCCTCGCGGATGTTCTTAGTTTTGCCTATGGACCTCAACTGGTCTCTTCTCCTGCTTCATTTGTGGTAGTGGTTCTCTGGGTACTTGCTTTTTGGGCAACCTCTAGCGCCTTGGGTACATGGGTGTTGCTTTTTCCTACATAATACCTGCTAATCCTGTTTCTGCAAATATTTTAACAAGTTCCTCAAAGATCTCCTCAGACATACAGAAGCTATCTTCTCTTCACACTTAGATGCAATTTCTCAACTTCTCCAGACAACAAAGTGTCAAATGTGGTGTAGGATATGGCTTTTATAACGAATTTGAATTCCAGCCCCATGATTGGTTCAAGGTTTGCTCATTTAGTGTAGGTATGGGGCTAGATACAGCCAATTGTGCTTCATAAATTCACTTCTCCCGTGCCCCTTAATGATAATTTCCTTTTAACGATAGCTTTTTCCTTGAAACAATCATATTTCCGGTCAACTTTGACGGACCTTCCCTTGTAGTGCAATCACATTTTCTTTGTCACAATTCCTTCAGACTTTGTCATACTCCTGAGTATCACACAGTAATATTCCTTTGGAAAAGTCCCTTTCCGTAGAGTAGTTTATATTCTCGTGCCCACTTTCAACTGCAGGTGGCACTAAGACTTCCTTCTCTTCATTTTTCAGCGTGAAGTTCCATGGACAGATTCACCCCTGTATATCTTCAATCTTCTACCATTCACTCATCCTGGAATCAATTGACCATTCAACTTTGTGAGCTAAATTGCACCACCATCAAAGATGTGCTTGATGATATATGGTCCTAACCAATGTGTTTTAAATTTTCCTGGGAATTTCGTGAAATTGTTTTCATATAATAATACAAGATCTCCTTCTCGAAATGTCTTCATCTTGATATTCCTGTGATTCTAGGCTTTCTCCCTTGCTTTCTGCACTTGCTGATGGAACCCTGTTATGAAACTGACTTCTTCTAGAGCTAGTATCTGCGACATTATTTCCTTCATAATGTTAGGGTCTGCCATATCTCTGACAGTTGCAATTCTCACACTTGGCACAATGTATTCCATAGGCATAACTTCCTCTTGTCCATATACCAACCTAAATAGTGTCTGCCTTGTGAATTTCTTGCATGTTTTTCTATATGCCCACAACATCGCTGGAATCCTTAAATCCCAGTCATCTCTGTTCACATTGCATACCTTGGCCAATTCATTCCCCAAAATCTTATTGAAATCTTCCACTGTTCTATTTTCTTGAGGATGATAAGGAGTTCTCTTCTGGTGGTAAAGCTCAAATTCCTCAGTTAGTGCTTTAATAGTCTTATTCAAGAAATGTGTGCCTTGGTCACTCATCAAGATCTTTAGACAACGAAACCTAGACAATATATATTCAAAGATGAACTTCACAGTAGTTTTTGCACTGCAATCCTTAACTGGTTGTGCCTCATCACATCTTGTCAAATAATTAGTGGTAGTGATGATATACCTCACACCAGTATTTTTTCCTGGTAGATTGATAGGTCCAACAAAGTCAATAGCTCATTTGTCAAAAGCCTGCAAATTTACATGTGTTACTAGCAGCATCTCATCTCTTCTAGATGGCCTTCCTTTTCTTTGACGTACATCACATTCTTGACAGAATTCTTTTGCATCCTTATGTACTATGGGCCACCGTAGCCCAGCTCTCAAGATTTTTTGTGCAGTGGCTTTTCCTGCATAGTGCCCACCTGTGACTCCTCCATGAGCTTCTGTCAAAATACTCTATCGTTTGTGTTCAGGGATGTGTTGTCACAAAATCATGCACTAAAGGCTGCTACTTAGTGAGATCTCATGCAACTGTTTCAAACCAGGCTTTAGACTAAGGTTTAGCCTCCTTAGTCAGAGAGGGATCTCTCACAGATTTCTGATATGCATTTAAGGGCAAAAAGATGGCTAACTCTTTAAAAAATGAATAAAGTTTAAGCTGGTTGGAACAAACAAGATTAGGCTTCTCCCATTGGGCTCATGGAGTCATACATTCCTACAGTAAACAAGCAGCTACTGAATCATAGAAACCAAGGCATATAATGTCTCACTATTCAAAACATCTACCAAGAAGGACATCAA
>APFE031130211.1:1115-36602 GCA_000404065.3 Pinus taeda
TCCAACATTCTGTAAAATTTCCAGAATTTGTGTTTTCAGCAAATTTATTTTTTTCAGCTTGTTGAATGTATGGTTATGGGAAAGGGCATTTAACTACATGGGAAAAATAAGGAGAAACTGAAAACCAGGGTGGGAAAACAGAAATTTTTACAACTTCACAAGAATATAAAATAAGAGTTAGATATACAAACTTGATTAGACTAGTGTTTGATCAAACATACACACCCATACTAGGGAAACCATTTCTAATACATTATAAGGGTATATCTCGCACATTCCACAAAACCCTACTGAGTTAGGGTTTCAATGTAGAAACATAACAAACCCAACATTACCAAAAACTTCAAAGGTTCGAGACTTTAGTCCTTATCATCAAACCCTAACAAGTTAGGTTTTCCTGATCATACCCAAATCCCAAACATGACATCATCAAACTTCAAATAACATTTCACAATATCCCTAAACAATTTAGGTTTTCAGACATTCGCATTAGCATACCCTTTGATTATGGTTTTTCCAAAACCTGTCTAGGGTTCTACAAAATCAGTTAAGAATATGAGTGGGGTGGGTAGATTTATCAAGAGATAAATCAGTGAAAACAAAAATCATTACGATTCAATATAGCTAGATATAACAATGTTAGTAATAGACTATCAAACAAATAATCTTTTCAATATAAAGAAATCAATGTATTTAAATCATACCTTTGTTTCTTGGCAAAACTTGTCTTGAGAGGTCCTCCTTCATACTACTTGCAAATGTTTTCCTAATCAAGACAATAGAGGGAGAATGGTGAGTAGTATTTAATATAATCAAAACTAAATGAATTACATGAAACCAAAAACTGAAAGGAAATAAGATATTTATCTTAGGAAGTTGTTGGGGGCTCCCTCCAAATCTTGAGGGATACCTACAAACTTATAAAAACAATAAAAATGTCATTTCAAAATATGTTAGAAACCTATAAATTATAAAACATATAAACAAGATATCTAAAGCTACAAGCAAAGGACTTGATATTGTAAGTCCCTAATGTCATATACTTCGAGCTTGGATTTCTTTGAGTCTCATTCCTCAACAAAGTTAGCATGAGCTCTATCCCTCTTCTTATTCTTTGGATTGTCGCAACAATCACTCTTGTAGTGACCCTTCTTATGGCATTGATAACATTATATCTTGGACATGTCAACATTCTTCCTTGGTCCTTTTGATTTCCTTCCTTTGTGTTGAGAAATGTAGGCATTTGATACTCCTTCAGGATTGGCGACTAATGAAATCCTTAATTCTTCTTGATTGCAGGCATTCCATAGTTCTTCAAAACTGGGAGCTTCCTTCTAACTATTAAGTCTTGTAGCATATCCACCCCAAGAGGATGGCAATCCTAATGGAGTAGTGATCACAAGTTATTTGTCTGGAACAATTTCATCAATGGTCAAGAGATCATCCTTGATTCTAGCTATCTTCACAAAGAAGGATTCCACAGTGTCTTCTTTCGTCATCTTTGTGGTCCTTAGCTCATTCTTCAAACTTTCTACCTGACCAATGTTCTTAATAGTAAATAACTTTGACAAGGCTTTATACATTCCCTGAACATGATCGATGTTAGCTATGAATGGGACAAGGTTGTACTTTATTCCTTCTACCATCAAAGTCATGGCCACCAATTCTAATTCCCTGTATTTCACTTTGTCAATCACTGGAATCCTTTGTGGGCTTCTTTACTTTTCCTTTGACCGAGTCTAGTACCTTGTTATTTTTAAGGATTAGGTTAATCCTCTTCTTTCAAGACTTGTAGTTAGAGGCCCCTTCAAGTTTGTTATCTCCCTTGATTTTTGTTAGACATCTTCCTTTAGTATAATAGACTCCTTCCCTGAGATAGTCCTTTTGAATGGTTCCTTGATCAAGTGCTTGAGACTGCCTTTTACTTCCTTCACCAAAGCTATGAAACCTTGTTAGAAAATAAGAAAGGCAGAAATTTTTTCTTATTCTTGATAATTACTTTTGATGTTTCTTATTATTATGATTCTTTATATCTTCTTTCTGTTCATCAAGAAATTACCAAGTCATCGGAACATAAAACAATAGATATAATATGTATGCACAATGCCAAGGAAAAACCCCCCTTGAGGGGAATACTTAGTCAAGAAATTCTTCCTTTCAATAGTATTCTTTGAGAATCTTCACCCTATACCAAGACAAGACCTTCTGTTTTCTAGGTAAATCCTCTCTGTGGATAAAGAAGATTCGTCTAGCCCAATAAGTGGGACTAGCAACCTACGTGAAAATCTACTAGACACTTTCCTAAGTTACAATTGAAAAGAGAGACGAAGAAGATGACCTACCTCATTCTAATGCTATCAATTCGTCCTTTTTTGAAGATCTTGAATCACTTGTGCCACGGGCTCGTTCCTACTGCTCACCGCGTTTATGCACCTGAACAAGAGATCAAGACACAACAAGGCATGCAAATACAAATAGCATATTTAAAAGCAACCTACTTACCTGGAAAATAGTTGATACATAAGCATACACATCAATGGAAAATTATCCAATAGTTGTATATTAATAGAAAAGAAGGGGAAACATACAACCAAGCCTTGATGTTGATAGGCTCTCCTTGAATGAATTTCCAAGTCCACGCTAAGCTCTTCAAGCACTCCTTCTCCAAGCCAAATGAATAGCATATAGGCACAATCTTAGCATAAGGGTGAAAATAGACATAGACAAACCATTTGAGAATGGGGGAGGATGAATATATAAGCAGGGAAAGGGAGTTAGGATCTCTCCAAAGATAGGAGTAGGCCATCATCTCAAGGAGGTAGCTCTTAGGGATAATACCAAAAGGCCAAGTTGGGAGAATTCGACCTCATCTACACAGAACAACCTCCAACTCGCCGCTTTGGAAGCTTCTAGATCACAAAGCTTCTCATCCTCTTTGGGATCATCGTGGGTATATAAGTAAACAGAGTGATGCCATCACGGGTCGAGTATAATACAACAAGTGGCCATCATGGTTTTTAGTCTCATAAGAGTGATGATTCTCAAATTAGGGTTTACGAGCTATTTCCTTCAGGGGAAGCTCAAGGCATTTTCCAATCAATGTCTTAGGGAGGATCTAAGTTGTATATATGAATGAGTACACTGCATAATGGTCATATTTCAGGCACTTCGAGGTAAGTCACAGGGAAGTCTAGGAGCTGTGACAAAATAATGTGTAACAGATGCCCCCTAAAGCATGAAGGAAGAATGGGGCATGATGGCTGAGATGCTTTATGAGCTTTTGCAAGGACAAGGACAAACACTGTCAGGGGACTTGCAAATTAAGGACGCATATACACATACATATCTGATATCAAAACATGAATCTATAGTATGGACACAGCCATCAGGATGATAAGGACTATATGAAAGGATTCATGGTATGGGCGCAGCCATCCAAATGAGAAGGATCATCTGTAAATCTAAGATCCAAGGTTTGGACGCAGCCACCCGATATAGAAGGATCATCATAAATGAAAAGTCCCATGGTATGGTCACAACCATCCGTATAGCAGAAACATTTGTACAATCATGGATAACACAACTCCATGCAGCCTGAGTCATATCAGATAAGACTCGGGGTCTTGTGCTCCATCCCAACCCATTATAAGTACGAATTCTAACATGTGAATGAATGAATCGAAGTTGAACATGCTAGAAAACTGCTTGATTATCGGCCAATGATGCGGGTGGTTAACAAGCACGAGAGAAACCACCAAAGATGACAATGGCTCTCAATGTAAAATAGTACAATCTGTGAATGTGATAATGAAGTTGAAGTCAAACACTCGTGGAATCATTCGATCGAAGGCCAATGATGGAAACCTATCGTCGGATGCGAAGAACTTTCCATTAAGGCATGCAAGCTCTAAGGTACTAAAAGGGAGTTTCTAAGTCATCTTCCCAAGTAATGAGCTGAAGTTGACAGGAAGTGACCTATCAAAAGAGGGCCATGATGAATCCCCCATCGTCGACACGAAACAAGGAATAAAGAGGAATGGAATGAATAAGATCCAAAACTGTAACAATGAGTCAGACAATGTATAAGTAAATAACTACAGATAGGAATTCTCTTGAACACTGGCAAGACGACTCCGGAGTATAACAACATTTGACTTAACATAGGACTAAAGATCATTGTGAAAACTGGAGTGATCAGATGAGAGGCAAAAACGGATCACCCAAACTTGGGAGGACAAGTGACTGAGCGAGGATATCCCAAACCTGACACGAAAACAAAAGAGTGTCATGTTCAAGAATGACATGTTGCCTATACAACGGATGTTTCATTTTTATTTTTTCCCACTATTTCTAGCGAGTACCCTAATTATTTTTATCACAAGCTTGAAGGGGATAGCATAGGTTTTTCATGTAAGTTCATTCTTTGAATGAATCCATCCTAGTAAGTTTTACGAGCCCTAGGAAGGAGAAACTCGATCTCATTATGTTGGTGAGTTTTTCGTTGTAAAATTTTAATGAGTCCAATGTAAGAATAACTCGATAGCTTTTTCACATTTAGAGAGTTTGAAAAAGAGACTAAAAAAGAAAACTTCATCATGTCCCTTTTCATAATTTGTCCCTCGAACCCAAAAAGGTAGAAAACAATATTCGAGAGAATCTCTTGACCATGTCGACTAATGTGTACCTTTTCCGTAAATAGTCAATCTCAGCCCAAAAAATGGGAAACGGAGACGACGTCAATTCATTTAATTTAACGAGTTCGAAATGATAAATACCCGGTGATCTTTTCTTTTTTGAGAGTTAGAAAGGAGCTTAAAGATCTCCAGGGGGATACCTTTTTCGTTTATTTTTAATGAGTCTAAAAAAGAGATAAAACAAAAACTCGTCTTGAATCAGTCAATAATAATCACATGTTCACCAGAAAGTACCTGTAACTGCACAAGGAAACTCACCCATCACTAATATCGAGAAACAATAATAAAATATTGACAAAAAAGAACTCAAAGTTATAAATAGGCCATAAGTAAAAATATTTTTACCATCTCACCAAAGTAAGTTTTGAGAGTGCATTTGTGCCCTATTTTTCTCGAATTTCAAATGGCCAGTGCATAATTCCTCGAACCGCCTTTAGCGGGTAAGAGCTTTGCCTATACTCTTGCAATTCATTGTATTTTTATACTTTTTCATTCAGCTTTTTTTTGTCAATAGGAGGATTTTTGGTTTTAAACCGCACAAGTGATCATCGCAGGTTTGCTCATCGGACCTGCAATGATAGTCCCCGAGCCAAAAATCCCTCGCAATGGCATCGCTTTGTTAATAAAAATAGGTGCAATGGTTCCAGGGCGTAATTTTTTGAAGAAAAAACCCTCTTTAAAGCAAAGATTATCAGTTTTGATCGATGAAAAAGTTTCTAACTTGTGTTTAATGATGTTTTGTAGGATATTTCTACCACCATGGTGCTAGAATGGAAAGAACAGGCCATGAGGCAGAAGACCATTAGGCAGCCCAATATCCTGAATGCATCAATGCTATGAGGAACTGTGGATTACTTAAGTTCTTCAGAACTACAAGATTGAGAGCTCAAATGGAGTTGCTGCTTTATTTGATCAGTTTGTGGGATGTTGATCGAGAACTCTTCATAATCAAAGACCAGGAGCTAGTGTTGGAAGAAACAAACATTTATTTCATCACTGGATTGTCTAGGAGGGGAGAGAGAGTCCAAATTTTTGGATCTCGTCCAGGAGGTGAGAGTACAGTAGTCTAGTCGATCAGCTTGTGGGATGTTAATCGGGAACTCTTCATAATCAAAGACCAGAAGCTAGTGCTGGAAGAAACAAACATTTATTTCATCACCAGATTGTTTAGGAGGGGAGAGAGAGTCCAAATTTTTGGATCTCGTCCAAGAGGTGAGAGTATGAGTAGTCTAGTCAGAAGACATTGCCCAGGTTCAGAGATGACCATGGGTAGGAAAGTGAAGATATAAAAAGTCACTAATATTCCCCTGAGAACTATCCTATTCATCATAACTCACATATCTGGCACGCAAGCTCTTTACAAAGCCTCAGAGTCACAATTCCTATATTCAATAGAATGTCTGACTTCCACAGTCTTCAACTAGTGTGGATGACTACTAGACAATATGAAGAGACAGCTAACCAAGGGTAAATGAGGGAACCTGAAACAATTTGGTTTCGGTTCAATATTGGTTACTTTCTTCCTAGAGGAGGTGCCCTTGTTTTGGAACTAGTTTGTAGAGGTATTGGATCCTGTCCCCAGGATCCGAGGCTGGTGCGGTGGAGTGAGCTCATACCTCGAGGAGGAGGGGGCCAACAGATGCATTTCCCTCCATAGTTTTTCGTTTGGCTACATCGCCAGTTACTTGTTGTGGACGATTATGCTTATGCCGTCATAGATTTTAGATGGGATTTGGATCTACTTTGCCACTGGGAGAATAGTGGACTGATGCAGGTAAAACTTGTTTTTGGATTTTTTCAAGTTTTATGAATTTTTTGTAAAAGTGTAACTGAGATTTAACTTGTGATAAATGTGTAGATGTTGGACAGGAAAGACCGCCTGGCATGTTGCTAATAGTATGATGAACATCCCATCAGATAGTAGGCATTGATTATGAGGAAGGGGTGGACCCCTTGGTAGAGATGGAGTGCAACCTAGACGTGATTACCCGAGGGATACCTAAGTATGCCACTATAGATGAGGTGCCACTGCGATGGAAGAGGCACACTGTAGGAGTGTCAGCGAGACTGCTTCGACTGTTGGGCCTAGTGATTAGAGTAGTCTCGTGCTACCATGAACATTGTGTGCGCTGATAGCCTTTCTTCTACTTATGTGTCCATGCATCATGATGATGTGATTGGTTTTATAAATTACGCAAATGTCTATCAAGAACATAGGTTGCTAGTGTATTTGTTAATATATTCAAATTGTGTGGAATATGTTGATATGTGATAAAATCAAAGTTTCTTTCTAGTAATCGAACACGTAGATACATACGCAATATATGTGGATTTCTTACTGAATAATGATTGTTTAACTGTAACACAAGAAGTTGTGAATGTAACTTGAAAACTAAATCTCTAATGCCAAGAGAAATTGCTTCTAACAATAGTTCAATGACTTCATTGTATTCAACAATATTGTTAGTTGTTCGACGGAGGCATATACCTTGTAAATCAATCAACTTGCCATCAGGGGCAAAGAGTGCCCAAGATGCGGAAGACAAATTTTGTGTGCTATGACAAGCACCATCAGCAAAACCGACATAATGACTTGACAACATCTACAAACCGAGTGGAACACAAGGTAAGTAGAAAAACACATGTCTTCAAAGCAAACAAACACACCAAAAATAAAAAACGCACACCAATGAATTCACACACTAATGTACAAAAAGTAATTACACAAATGACCTCGCGTAAAAAGTTTATATGGATTCCATTTTCAGAGTTGGGTAATCGGTCAATAGAGAATAAAACTGGATTTTCACCATTGACATGACGTGTAAGCATCGACTTGGCCAAATAATAGATTAAAACCCATAAAAACCTCTACCCCCATGCCCCCTGGGCGAGTGAGGGTTACAAGTCATAAGATGAAAACCCCATTGTGATAATGGGCAAATGGTAGACACTCCGTGAAACAATCTCGTAAAAGGAGGCAGGAAAAACTTGAGCTTATGATGAGGAAAAGGTAACCCCAGTTGAAAGATTTTGACGATTTCAGGTTGGATTGAAATGTCAATTGGTAGGGTTGTAGTAATGTTTCCCATATTACCCTTATACAGGACTTCATGCACCAAAACAGGTTTTTGAAGTGGATGTGTTGGGTTATGACAAAAAAATGCTTCAAGACACGAAGGCATTTCACTGTGGCTAGGAAGAAATGAAAAACAATTATGGAGATTGCTCTAAGGAGTTTTGTCCAGAGACATAACCTCAATGATACTCTCGTCAGTGGGGAATGTCTCGTTCAATGGATCCAGAGAATCCCATGAACCAAGCCAAGTATCCAGGTTCATATTGAAAACAGCATGACTTTCTGAAGCAGCCGTTGAAGCCAAGATAATTTCTTGATAATCTTGTTCTAATGGACTTAATGGCATATAATTACCAAATGAATCAATTTGATCTAGAGTAGGAATAATCCAAGGATCTATAGAAACAAAGATCATATTGATCAAAGTGATATTCGAAGGTGGGAGATAAAAAGTACCTATTAAAGTAGAGTCTTTGAAAAGACCTTCCCCTACACTCTCATAAGGAATTTCGGTATTTCCCACATATGGGACATTGCCATTCGATGTGCCGGAAGAGAAAAACGATAGTTGGTCAATGATGAAAAATTTTCCTTCATGAGGAAAACGAAGCACCCGAAACAAAGAAGAAACCACACAAAACATAGCATGGGTCCAACTTCGCCCGAGAAAAAGGTTGTAATTGAGATTTGTATCTACAACTTCCACTTCTAGCTCAACAGTCTTTCCTTCCAACGTGATAGGCAAGTTTGTGAGAATACCATACGAATGGGAACCTTTGCCACCAAAGGCCTCCACAAAGTGTTCAGGGACTAATTGAGAGGAGGAGAGCCCATTGCCTTCCAACACGAAATAGACATGATGCAGGTGGAAGCACCTTCATCAATAACAGTCCAACATATCGTCTTTCCTTTAATGATAACTTGAATTAGAAAAGAAATCTAATGAGGAAGACGAGGAACATGGTTTTCCAGATCAAAGGTAATTAAACTCGAATCAGTAGGATCAATGGAGCCTATAGTAGACAACAATGATTTCCATTGCATTGGACATGTTTGGAGAACTTTCAAAGAAAACATCGGTGAAGGCGCTTGAGCTAAATATTCAACAATATTATAATTTTTTGCAGCTCTAGCATTTGGATTCTAAGATGATTTTCGAAGCACACCTTTGGGAGGTGATTGGATTATGGATTCATTATTAGGATTCTCAATATGGAGTAGATTAGAACTGGATGGAGTAGAAGTAGAAGGTATATCATTGACTTCTTTCTCCACCATATTCGTTTGCAGGATTTGATAGTCCTTTGTTCGAGTAGCGATCGAAATACGCAATGAACCTTGCATCATGAAAACTTGGGAACTAGAGGAGGCAGAGGTTTGTGATTGGTCTACCAACTACATCTGTTGAGATGGAAACGGTTCTTTCAAAATAGCCAGAGTCCCTTTCAATAAACGGTTAACTTCAGCACATCGGGGAAAATCCTTGGTATAATGGTCTTCCTCATTGATGAGGCAAGGATATTTCGACTTTCTTTTGGAAGCATCATTAGCAGATGATTTGGGTGGATCCTATTTTGGGGTATCAGTTTTGGCTTTACCTTTACCCTTTTTCTTACCTTTTGAGGCTTTATCTGCTGCGGTAGACTGAACAGTGTGAAACTCAGAGGTTTTACCAGGATTTGACGAATTTTTCGAAGGATGATTGGAACCAATATTTGAAATAGACTTTTGCTTCGAAGAAGTCTTAGTGGAGGTTTGGGACACTGATCCAATTATACTATCAATAAGTGGTACATCAGGAGACTTTGAAGTTGCCATATTGGGATCTGAAGATGGCCTTGGAGCATCAGGCAACATCTCATATAATATGTCAGATTGAGAATAGACTAAGTCTAGATATTGGGCACGAGCAATAGCTTGGTCCTCAGTAACACAACCACCCATTGCTATATCCTTAGCAATCTTGTTTACGAATGATTTTGTGAACCATTCAGTCAACAACTCATCAAGAATCTCGAATTTGATGAGGCGACACCTACGTCTCCATTCATGGATATGATTGGAAATGTGTGTCGCAGCATCTTGCTTAAGAGATGTTAGCAAATGAGTGCCATTTTCCTAACGAACTAGCAACTGGAAGTGGGTGAGGAAAGCCATAGCTAAATATTTAAATTCAGCATAGGTACCTTGAGGTAACTTGACATACCATTTTGCGGCAACACCAGTTAAGGTTCTCTAAAAGAGGTAAATACGGATAGAATCGTCAACATAAGAATTTGAAGAGCGCCACTAGTGATAAGTCATCACATGGGCTTGTGGGTCCTCTTTAGGTTTCCCTTCAAATTTAGGTCAATCACTTGGAATTTTGGTTGGAACCGGAGGCCCATAAGGCGAATGAAGAATATGATCATTTGTGATCCTCGAGACATCAGGCAGTTCCAGTGTAGCCAAAAATGGAAATTATTGATTGATTGGCATGTAGGGCCTTTTAGGAGGCCCAAACTATGGTTTCCAACCTTAGTAGTAAGGATTATGCCTCCATAGCAAAGGATTTTAACCAAAGGGAACTTGATTTTTCCCCCACTGAAAGGTGCCTTGACCATAAGGTGGATTTTGTCCAGGGTAGGTTTGATATTAACCTACCGCAGGTCAATGATAAGCATTATATGCAGCATATGGGTTGTAAGGTTGTTGGACCTGATGACCCTAGACCTGAAAAGATTGACCCTGATGTTGCAAGGGTTGACCTTGTGTTTGCAAGGGCTAGCCTTGTCGATATACATATGGAGTTTGCTGCAAAGGTTGACCTTACTGCTACAAAGGTTGACTTTGTTGCTGCAAAGGTTGACCTTGTTGTTATAAAGGTTAGCCTTACGGATACAAAGGTTGAGTAGGCTGCTGAACAAATTGAGTTTGTTGCTGCAAAGGTTGTTGATACTACTGAAAAGGTTTCCCCTGTTGTTGCAAAGGTTTCCCTTGATGCTATAATGGTTGCCCTCGGTGCTGCAAGGGTTGTTGGACAGTTCCTTGGGATATACCCTGTGGGTACTGGTAAATTCTGAATTGAATCTGACCATATCCACCAGGAATAGTGGATTGACTAGGCTGGACATAAGCACCTACTTGTGGAATGTAAGATAGATTGAACAGGGCTTGTGAACCATATGGGACATAAGCTTATTGGAGGGGAATCTAAGCCGTATAAGGCTATTGATACTCAATATTACCTGACTTGGATGGACCAACAGAGTTAGGAATACTACCAGAATAAGGTTGATTAACCCCAACCATATGAGATTGTAATCTACTCACATGGGTTTCACCTGACACAAGAGGAATGTTCGAATATTCCCCCCAGGCGGTGGCACATTCTGTCGATTTGACGAAGGGGTGGAAGAACTAACTGAAACCTGACCTGAAACATTCGGTTGTACCAGAATGGACGATTGAAATGACGATATAGGTTGTGATGGAATCATAGTTTGAACGAGAACTGACGTAATAGCAGTTTGTACAGAAATTTGAGAGGTCGCATTTGAAATAAACGGACCAGTAGTAGGCATGGAATTTGAAGACCAAATGGGATTTTGATATAAAGATGAAGCACTAGGAGTTGGTAAAACTAGCTAGGTTAGGGTTGTATAACCAGGTGGAAACATAACCTTTTGGAGGAAATTCATACCCTTGTTCATCATTGACATGAGGAGTATGAGTAGTGGAAACTTCCAAATGACCTAGAGAAGAGGTTGGGATCTCACCTTGTGAATCCGTGGGTGGAAACAATTGGTGAGGAGGAATCTGAGATGTATGAGGAGATAACTCCAAAGGAACACCATGCCAATCATAAGGACTATAAGGACGCTCAGGAGATATCACAACAAGATCAAATCATGGATTCAGCGGATATAAGAAAAAATTATATGGATTCTCAGGGGTTTCTGGATCAAATTCTTGAGGTGAAAAGGAATCCGAAGGTGGTGGATGAGAATAAAGGGGTTGAATGATCGGGACAATCCCAAGTTCAAAACCTTGAGCTTCAAGTGATTGAGGAAGTTACAGATGAACTCCTTGTGAAGGCCCTTCAATATCAGGCAACGAAGGGGGAATTTGGGGTAAACTCAATGGTTTAACCATGATGACTTTCTCTCAAGAGTAGAAAAAGGAGAGGAGATTCATTGAGGGTTGATTAAAAATAAATTTACAAGGATTTACTCAATATTGGGCCAAGAAGCAACTGCATGGGTTCAACATTGTTAAAATTGGAAACTACGGCCAAACTCCATGTGGGTCATCTTATTAATGGAAGCTGACATTTTTCTTGGATCCCTCTCATCGAGAGGTATAGGATTGATCTAAAGATCATCCGATTTCGATAAGTATTCATGGAGATAGGAATTTATTTGTGTTACAGGACAATTCATCGCGGTCGGCCAACAACCAAATAAATCCCACTTGTGCTCAACGTTTTAGTATAAATAAAGGTGGCCTTCAAGTCATTTCAACACTTGGGATCTCTTCCTCTCTACTTGTCTTTGGGTTTTAGTAGGAGGAGGGATCCTAAGGGATAACGCTGCCCTAATCCAGAAGGCAGAAGCCGAAATTGTTGGGAATTGTCGGGAAAGCTAACATAGAGGGCAGAGGCCGAAACTACCTGGAATTGTCGAGAAGGCTAACTCAAAGAGCAGAAGCCAGAACAGCCGGGAACTACCAGGAACAACCGGAATTGTCGGGAACTGTCGGAACTATTGGAACTGCCAAGAAAGCTGATGTAGAGGGCAAAAGCCGGAATTGCTGGGAACAACCAGAATTTTTGGGAACTCCCAGAATAGCTAGAACAACCAGGAACTACTAGAACAACCAGGAAAGCTGACGTAGAGGGCAGAAGATGGAACTACCAGGAACTGTCAGAACAGCTGGGAAAGCTGACATAGAGGGTAGAAGCCGGAACTGGCGAGAACTGTCGAAATTGCTGAAACTGCCGAGAATAGCCAGAATTATAGAGAAAAGCTGAAACAGCCGGAATTACCGGAACTGTTGGGAACTGCCGAAACTATCGGGAACAACTGGAACTGTCGAAATTGTCGGGAACTGCTAGAACAGTCGGAGTATCTATCTTCGAAGGAGAGTAGCATGCAAGGGACAACTAACTAACATTGGGACAGTTGTATGGTATTTAGCAGCAAATATACCAAGCATGCAATGCAAGGGATAGCTAGCATGCAATAACAAGCATGCTAAGGACAACAAGCATGCTAGGGACAACAAGCAAGCAAGATGCAGCCAACACATAGGTTAGTATGGAAACATGGTTCAACAATGGCACATAATGCAGTACAGTGTTGGGTACAGTCATGATTAATGAAGTGTGATGAGATGCAGCATAGTGATGATGGATGCAGCATGGTGCAGCACGGTGAGGTGCATCATGATGACCAAATGCAACATAACAATAGGTGAAGGAGTCACCTTGGAGAAGGAGTTGAAGCAGCATGTCTTCAACTGATCTCATTTATCATCTTCTTAGAGATGATCTATGTTCTTAACTAGATAAGTCAAAGTATTGACTTCTCTTGTAAATGTATTATCTCTCTCTCTCTCTCTCTGCTGAACTATTGAAGAACATATAAGAAGAATTGATCAAGGGTTTCCCCACATTGGGGTTTGTCCCTGGCTAGCACCACATCTTATTTCCTCTTGTCTTGGCTTGTCTTCTGCGATTTATGTTTATGTTCTATCTGTAGTTTACTTTAACGCTGATGTGATTGCTAATCTGGAAAATATATTGAGCTAACTGTGAAAATTGAAATAAATTGCTCTAAGCATAGAACATACCTAAAATTAACATGGTATCAGATCTAAGGTGAAGACAATGCCCAAGCAAGAGTGAAAGAGCAATCATCGAAGACAGTTGGGAAAGGACAAAAGGATCAGTGGCTTCCTCATCCCTCTTCAAATTCACCGAGGGTGAAGTAAAAGTAGAGAATATTATTAGAATGGGGCAACATAAGTTTCTGATGGCCTACCTAAAGATCACTTCATTAGGAAGTCCGGATCTAAGGGTGGAAGTAAAGGTAGATGCCTTGGTTGCAATACGTTCGACCATTATGTGAAGGAGTGTCCGAATGGTAGAGACGCATCTCTTGATGAAGATAACAATCATTCCAGGGACATCTTCAATGATCAAAGGAATGACAGGTAATGCAGGTCATCAAGGAAATGGTCGACTCTTCAAAGAAAGAAAGGAACCCTTGGTATGAAGAATCAAATGTTGTTTCTGATAAGATAAAGAAGCATTATCTTGTATTGGCCCTCTCCTTCAGATTCTTTGGGAATCTGTCTTGTTGATTGTAGTGCTTCAAGGCATCTCATCGGATAGAAAGGTGCTCTCTCGAATTTGGTAGAGATGGAAACAATCGTGGGATTATACTTGGAGCCGATGCCACCTATCCCGGAAAGGGTGTAGGGAATGTTACTCCTCAATTAAATGAGGGTAACTCGATTCATTTATAGAATCTCTTTTATGTACTTGATCACAAGAAGAACCTGGTGTCCATTTCAAAAATTCAAGTCAAATATTACAGGGTGGCACTCATCGATGGAAAGGTACGTGTTTGAAAATAGAATTTTCAAAGATGTTTTTGAGTTCAAGGTTGTATCAAGTTGCAGGAAGTCCACTGGGGACCATGTCCATTGCCACATAGCACCCGAGGTCTATGAGTCAGATGGTGACAGGGATGCTTGAATTCAAAAAGAGCATGAAAGTACATGTCTAAGATGTACTGAAGGAAAATATTACAAGGGGACCATTCCCCTCATATAGCAGGTCCACAGGTTTGGAACAATATGAGGGGTTTGAGATTCATGACTAGGAATCTCATGTATGCAGGTGGAAGAAAGCCCTCTATGGCTTGAAGCAAAACTCCTCGGGCGAAGTATGAGAGGATTGATAGATGTCAGATGAAGCTGAGATTCACTAAGAGTGAAGTCGATCCAAACCATTGTTTGAAGGTTGTGGATGATATACCTCTCATACCAGCACCTTCTGAGGACGACCTATTTCAAATAGGTGCAGACCCTTTCACTTGCAGAAGTAAGAGAGATTTGGATTCCAGATGTGGAATGGTAAACTGCAAGCTAGTGACTACCTCGAGCATCTTAAATTTTAGAAGTTATATGGTGGTGATGACGGACCAAATTTGGGAAATGCCTCTGAGTTTCATAAACTCATTTGCATTGATGTTCTTGGTGAACTTCTGTTCGGACATATGTTTTGCAGTTAGCATGGTGAGCTCATATTTGGTTGAGCCTCACTGGATTGGTGCCAAGAATCTTCTGAGATATCTTTGGGGCACAATCTCTCATGGATTGAGATACACTGTCAGAAATATGAAACTGCATGATTATTAGAATGTTGACTGGGCAGGAAGTGTGGAGGATCACTAGAGCACTTCTCAGTGCTGGCTCTCTTTGAATTTTGCTTCGATATCATGAATGAGCAAGAAGAAGCAGTCGGTTGCTATAAGCACCGCCGAGACCGAATACATAGCTATGAGTATGATGTCGTGTGAATCTGCATGGTTGCAGAAGCTCTTAAGTGAGCTATTTGTACACATGATGAATACCATTGTGATTCTCTGTGACAACCAAAGGGGGGATTCGATTTTTGAGGAATCCCATATTCAATGATTGCTCCAATAGATAGACATCATATATTGCCTTATCTGGGATATGGTAAGTCAATGAGTAAGGAGGATCCATTGCATTGAGACTGATGTACAGGTCGCAGAGATTTTGTCAAAGCCCCGGGGAAAGGTCAAATCTATGACTTTCTCGAACGACTTGGATTCGTTGAGAGACCTTCCTATAAGGGTCCTTCATGTTGCATGCATTGAGCTTTGGGAGCTCTGGGGGCTTGGGGTACTTACTAGAGCAACATACGACCACAGGGTGACTCACCTTCCCCTGGTGGTGCGATATGTATAGGATGACAGGTTCAACCTTCCCTTGTGATACCCATGGCTACTGTGGAACATGATGATTAGTTCTCCTATGGGCCGGGATGATTAGTTCTCCTATGGAAAATATGGAATAGGATGATTAGTTCTCCTTTGGGCCGGGATGATTAGTTCTCCCGTGGAAACTTTGGAACAGAATGATTAGTTCTCCTGTGCACTGAGATGATTAGTTCTCTCGTGGAAAATTTGAAATAGGATGATTAGTTCTCCCATGGCGATTATGGAGCAGGATGATTCTTTCTCCTATGGATAGGATGATTAGTTCTCCTGTCGAGGCATCCTACCCATGTAGTCTGGGACTGATGGGAAGTACCTCTCATTTGATCAATGGGCAGGGAAATGGTGTTAGGGACCATAGTAGTACTATTGATGGATGCATCGTTGTATCTATCGTACTCCCTATGCTAGGATGACCTCCATTGATCTGGGATCAATAAGACTGACGTCGGGTCAGTAAGAGTGATGTGACACACTCTCTTCAGATGAAATTGACTTCGGGTCAGTAGACAATGGTATGATACTTTCTCGATCAATTCTTCTTCTTCATGGTTTAGCAGAGCACAGTAGAGAAAAGCTCAACAGAGCATATCAGTGTAGGGCACTGATGGAAGAGATAGTACAGTCGGACATATGGATCAGTAGATGGAGTTCTCCCTAGTTGAGAGGGAATGTTAAAATTGGCAACTAGGGCCAAACTCCATGTGGGTCATCTTATTAATGGAAGCTGATATTTTTCTTGGATCCCTCTCATCGAGAGGTGTAGGATTGAACTAAAGATCATCTGATTCCAATAAGTATTCATGGAGATATGAATTTATTTGTGTTATGGGATAATTCATCAAGGTCGGCCAACAGCCAAATAAACCCCACTTGTGCTCAACATTTTAGTATAAATAAAGGTGGCCTTCAAGTCATTTCAACACACTTGGGATCACTTCCTCTCTACTTTTCTTTAGGTTTTAGTAGGAGGAGAGATCCTAAGGGATAACGCTACCCTAATCCAGAGGGCAAAAGCCGAAATTGTCGAGAAAGCTGACGCAAAGGGCAGAAGTCAGAACTTCCAGGAATTGTCAGGAAGGCTAATGTAGACAGAAGAAGTCGAAACTGCCAGGAACAACTGGAATTGCCAGGAACTGTCGAAACTGTTGGAACTGCCAGGAAAGCTGACGCAGAGGGCAGAAGCCGGAACTACCGGGAACAATCGAAATAGCTAGGATCTGCCGGAACTATCGGGAATTTCCAGAACATCCAGGAAAGCTGACACAGAGGGTAGAAGATGGAACTATCGGGAACTGCCGAGAATAGCCAAAATTGTTGGGAACAGCTGGAACAGCCGAAACTGTCGGTAACTACCAGAACTATCGAGAACAACTGGAACTGTCTGAATTGTCGGGAACTACTAGAACAACCAGAGTATCTGTCTCCAAAGGAGAGCAACATGCAAGGGACAACTAACTAACATTGGGATAGTTGTATGGTACTTAGCAGCAAATACACCAAGCATGAAATGCAAGGGACAACTAGCATGCAATAGAAATCATGCTAAGGACAACAAGCATGCTAGGGACAATAAGCAAGCCAGGGACAACAAGCAAGCAAGATGCAGCCAACACATAGGTCAGTATGGCAACATGGTGCAACAATGGCACATAATGCAGTACAGTGATGGGTACAATCATGATTAATGAAGCGTGATGAGATGCAACATAGTGATGATGGGTGCAGCATGATGATGAAATGCAGCACAACGATAGGTGAAGGAGTAACCTTGGAGAATCAGTTGAAGTTGCATGTCTTCAATTGATCTCATGTATCATCTTCTCAGAGATGATCTATGCTCTTCTCTAGTTAAGTCAAAGTGTTGACTTTTGTTGTAAACGTACTCTCTCTCTCTCTCTCTCTCTCTCTCTCTCTCTCTCTGCTGAACTATTGAAGAACGTATAAGAAGAATTGATCAAGGGTTTCCCCACATTGGGGTTTTCCCTTGGCTAGCGCCACATCTTGTGTCCTCTTGTCTTGGCTTGTCTTCTTTGATTTATGTTTATGTTCTACCTGCAATTTACTTTAATGTTGATGTGATTTCTAATCTAGAAAAGATATTGAGCTAACTGTGAAAATTGAAATAAATTGCTCTAAGCATAGAACATACCTAAAATTAACAAACATGTTATCAATGGTTCAACCACAATGACTTTCTCTCAAGAGTAGAAAAAGGAGAGGAGATTCTTTGAGGGTTGATTAAAAAATAAAATTTACAAGGATTTACTTAATATTGGGCCAAGAAGCAACTGGATGAGTTCGACATGTTATCGTAGGCAGTTATTTTTTTAGAATTTGAAACAAAAACTTTGCCTTTTCATGTTTTAAGAGTCGAGAAAAGGATGAAAAGGTGACTCTACTCGCTTTCATTGGTTTAGCGAGCTTGAAAGGACAAGTGCTCGATGATCTTTTCAAATTTAAGGAGTCAGAAAAGATCAAAATGACTACCCAGGATACTCTGGGCAAAAGGGATTATCAGGCAATCATGAACTGCAATATACACCTTAGGAAATAAATTTACTAAGGACTTGATGTATGTGAAGGCAATCTCCTTGAATGTTGTTTTTGGTGTATCATGTTTACAGGGCGGAAGACTCGACTTCCTATGGATAAAGGTTTTCAACCTATGAGGGTCTACATTTATATACTCGACAGTACGAGGAACACAAGTCTGTGCTAGCGCTGTCTAATCCAAGAGTGTTGTGAATGACAATTTCTAAGTTTTATAGACGCTGAAACATGTCGCTAACCTAGACCACTAAGTATTAGCGTTAATCTTTCAAATTCTCCTTAGGTTAATTGAGGTAAATTTTAAGTTTATCTTTGAATTAAGTTTCATTTTTGAGGGATCATCAATGTCACCTATTTCTATAATGAAACTAAATGATGAAAATGAAACTTTTCATTTGATGAAGGCTATTCTAACAAAGGAAGAGAAACAACCAATCAATGCATCAAACAATCCAAAAGGAATCAATACAATTTTTTAATGCAATAAACAAAAATGAAAACTAATATTTCATTCTACTAACAAATGCAATGCCATAGAAATCAAAATATTTTTCTTTTCACTAAAGATGCAATAATGATCTTCCTTTCACTTTAATGCAAACAGTGCAAAATAATGCAAAAGAGAAAAAGAAAATGCAAACAATTCACTAATCGTGAAAATATCTTTCACTTTCAAATTTGAATGAAAGAAATGTTTCGAAAATAATTAAATGATATACACTTTCACTTTCCGAAACACAAGGATAACAACAAGAACTTCCTTTCAATTCAATAAAAAACAAACAATTTTGTAATCTATTTCTTGCTAATGGAACTAAAGTGACTTTCGAAGCATCTACTTGATTTGACACTAATGAAAACAAATTTATACCAAAGAACCAAAAGTGACTTGCAGAAGATGTCTAGACGTAAAAAGACTTTTTGAACAAGGGTAACTGATCTCTAAAGAACAAATCAATAAGTGGATGAAGGGTGACCTAGAAACCCTAGGAACCGAAGAAAGAAAATCAAGCTTCAAACACACTTAAACCAAAACAAGAGGCAATTGGAGTCATACAAACATGTCAACCAAGACAATGACACCATAATCACATTGACAAACCACTGCTAGAAGGAAAAACACTGAAATAAAAAAGAAAGAGCCTAATTTTCTTTATCCTTTGGGATCATCGTACATGTCATAGGCAAAACAACAATAATCACATATGTAATTAACACATTTGCGATGTGTCACAACTGTCAGGAAGAAAATCATGATGGTTGAGAAATATGAGATAAAACCAAAAAATCTTCAAGATCAGCAAAAACTAAGAACCTTCAAGCAATCACTAGTAAGTGAAAAAAGTTACAGACAAACAAAGAAGCCTGGAAACGAACGGTTGGTCAAACTCAAAAAAAAACCAGGATGAAGGATTGAATGGAAAGGGTCATAGCTTCCCCAATGGAGTCACCATTTTGTTGTCTAGGTAAATCCTCTCTACGGACAAAGATGATCCCTCTAGCCCAATGAGTGGGACTAGCAACCTACATGACAATCTACTAGACACTTTCCTAAGTCACAATTGAAAAGAGAGACTAATAACATGGCCTACCTTGTTCTGATGCTATTAAGTTGTCCTTTGTTGAAGATCTTGAATCACTTGCGTCACGGACTTGTTCCTACTTCTCACAGCATTTATGCACATGCATAAGAGATCAAGACACAACAAGGAATGCAAATAAAAATAGCATATTCAAAAGAAACCTACTTAACTGATCAAGGAATGTTAAGATAGATGATACATAAACATACACATCAATGGAAAATGAACTAGTAGTTGTATATTAATAGAAAAGAAGGGGAAGCATTCAACCAGGCATTTATGTTGATAGGCTTTCCTTGAATGAATTTCCAAGTCCAAGCTAAGCTCTCTAAGCACTCCTTCTCCAAGCCAAATGAGTAGCATATAGGCACAATCTTAACATAAAAGTGCAAATAGACATAGACCAACCATTTTGGAATGGGGGATGATGAATATATAGGCAGGGAAAGGGAGTTAGGATCTCTCCAAAGATAGGAGTAGGCTCTCATCTCAAGGAGGTAGCTCATATGGATAATACCAAGAGACCAAGTTGGGAGAAATCGACCTCATCTACGTTGAACAACCTCCAGCTTGTCGCTTTGGAAGCTTCTAGATCACGAAGCTTCTCATCCTCTTTGGGAAAATTTCCTTTTTGGGATCATCGCAGGTATACTAGTAGACAGAGTGATTCCATCGTAGGTTGAGTATAACACAACAGGCGACCATCACAGTTTTTAGTGTCATAAGAGCGATGATTCTCAAATTAAGGTTTAAGAGTTATTTCCTTTAGGAGAAGCTCAAGGCATTTTCCAATCAATGTATTAGGGAGGATCTGAGTTGTATATATGAATGAGTATATTGCACAATGGTCATGTTTCAGGCACTTCTGGGTATGTCACAGGGAAGTGCAGGAGGTGTGACAAAATATTGTGTAACACCTTCCCTCCACACTAAGCCAGCCTCCCAAAATTTCAACCCCTTTCCAGCAACTTCAACTAGGCAGCAACCTCCGGCAACTAGTAGCTTCCAGCAATAGAGAAACTTGGAAGAATTCTATCTCCCAATCCAGGACACGAAATAGAGACAGAGGAACCAAAATTTCGATTTTTCCTTTCTCCTTAGACTTCCCCAAACATGCATTTACTTTGGCTTCCCGACAATAGACTTTGCACTTTTCCCATCTACAAGAGATATCAAAATTCTTGTGAGTGAGTGATTCTCCAAATGAATTCGATGTGCTTATATTTATAGGCTCCATGTGAGCTCGAATAGGGTCCTTAGGCTGACTTGATCTTTGTCTAGGTTGACATGGTGTGTAGGATATAAAAATCATATTTGACTCAATACTTAACCTTTTTACATGATTCAAAATCCCAAGAAGGGTTTTTTTAATAGTAAAATGACTCTATTGACTCAGAATAAATCTGACCTAAAACATGGTGACCCAAACATGAAAACCATGTTGTAATAAGTAATAATAATAATAATAATAATAATTTTCTTTATTCTTTTGACAAGTACATTACATGATGCCTTAAGTACATTAATGAAGACCAAACATAGTTACATTTTCCAACACTCCTCCACCATGGCGTCCCTCCATACTTTTTGATTTGTTGCCTCTTTAAAAGTACAAGGGTCAGAATCATTGATGTTGCTCATCAAATCCATCTAGCTAGAAAACCTACTTGGTGGTTTACTCTACCTAAACATCCTACAAGGAGTCTGCACATGCTCCTCTACATGTCTCATCTTGACCACCTCTTGGTAGAGCTATGAGAAACATCTTGCATCTCCTGAACTCAAGGTTTTGTCCCTATTGTTGGTTTTGTTGGTCCCTCCTCAACCTTCAAAGCTTCTCACTCCCACTCTTGTACTACCACTGGTTCAATATCATGCAGCCTCCTAATGGTCCTAGCCTCCTTGAATCTAACATCCTTGTCAATGATGACTCTCCTATGTGTTGGAATGTAGAACTTTTAGGCATTTAAGACCTTACTATAGCCCACAAAGATCCCTCTCTTAGAAGAGGGATTCAACATAGTCCTCTTCATTGATGGAATATGGACATAAATTGGACTAACAAATGTACGAAGGTGGGTCACCTTTTATCTCACTCCTGTAAAGCCTCTTCAAGCATCATGTCATCTACTACTCTATGATGTCTCTTGTTTTATAAGTATATTGTTGTATTGTAGGCCTCCACCCACAAGAACATAGGAAAGTCTTGATCATGGATCATTGCCTTAGCTTCTCCAACTATGGTCATGTTCTTCCTCTCCACAACATTGTTTCGTTAAGTGTTGTAAGGCATGTTCTCTCTTGATTCTTGCTTCCCTACCAAAAACCTTGAAATCGTTGGAGGTATACTCACCACCATAGTCTAATATTAGCACCTTGATCTTATTCCCAATGTGGTTCTCCTCAATAGCTATAAAATCTTGGAACTGAATAAAGACCTCAGTCTTAGTCTTTAGGAAGTAGATCCATTTCCTCCTAGAATAGTCATCTTTGAAGGTCATAAAGTAACTAGACCATGTGGTCAACACCACTGACATAGACCAGATACATTTGAATTCACTAAGCCCAATGCTCCCTTGGACATGGTCTCACTGTGAGGAAAGTTTGCCTTGACATGCTTTCTCAAAGCACATCCATTACACACTCCCTGTTGCTCCACCTTGGTCTCCAGAAAAGCATTGAACATATTCTTCCATTGGAGAAATTTTGAGGTCTAAAATGGGCCTCGTAAGGAATATTATAAGATAATAGTGAAAAAAATAATATAAGAAGATTACATCATCAAATTTTAGAGGGAAAAAAGAAAAAACTACTTTTTCAACTCATATTTTCAACTGGTCTCCCTATAGTTTTACTCAAATTTTTAGAGGAAGTACTCATTGGATGCGAAATTTAACTTCTCATCCAAGGAGTACCCATGTTGCATGATTTTGATGGACCCTACTACACAAAAAATGAGGATTACATGCAAAAGTGTGATTGTAATCACATTTTTCATGTATTTCTCATTTTTCATGTCACAGGGTCTATCAAAAGTATGCAACATGGGTACTCCTTAGATGAGGAATTAAATTATGCATCCAGTGAGTGCTCTTACTCTAAATTTTAGTAAAATCGTAGAGAGATAAATTTAAAATATGAGTTGAAAAAATAGTTTTTTATTTTGTAATTTTTTAATATTTTTACTTTTTCAATCCAAAAATGGTGAATCATCCCCCATGGTTAACATCATCATCTTGTATCCTATTGGTTCTTATAAAATTGATTTTGGTTGTACATTTTTGTTTTGAGGCCCATTTTTTACCTCAAAATTTCTCTAATGAATGATAGTAAAGCCTTGTAGTGTAGATACCCAATCCTCCTATTCCCAAGTTCACTCTAGTTGTCATTTTCATCCACCAGGGCCCTCATGGGTTTCCCTCTCAATAGATTTAGGTTTCTCTCCCTAATCCCTATCATATGCCGCATGATGGGATCTACTCCTCTAGGCCTCACAAAAACTTTCTCCCATGAAGTTGACCCTCCACTGCATATCTTGCATCATCTCCAACCTCTACAAGGAGATCTCGGTGCTCCTTTTCAAAGCTAGTAAAGAGATCTTAAGATATCATTATATGTTGAGAAGCTCCACTATCTAAAAACCACACACCATGAGCGACGGTGCCATAAAAGCAAGATACCAAAGCAAACTCCTTTTAAAACTTCTAAGAAAACTCATCCATTTGCATTTTTGTTGCTATAAGAGTTTTCCCTTTGTCATTTTTTTTGGTTTTTGGTTGGGACACTATTTGACATAATGACTAAACTTGTGACATGCAAAGAATTTAACTTTGTTCATGTCCTTTTTCCCTTATGAATATTCTCCTCCTCTAGTTCTGCATGGATTTGCCCTTTCCCTTCTTCACTTGCCCAGCAAGAGAAAGGTTATCCTCATCTCCGCTCTTGCACTGTCCACCAGTCACGTTGGCCGGATAAATCGTTCTTGCGGACAAGACCGATCTCCCTAGTATCAACTGATATCTAGCAACAAGCAGGACAAGCAAATCTACTTTTCTCTAAACATATTGTGATTCATTAATAAAAACTAAGAGGTGTTTTAGACCCTACCTTAAGTCCAACGCTAGTTTGTGGTAGCCATGCTCCAACAGCTTCAAAGAGTTTCCTTTTAATAACCTGCAATCGCAAACAAGCACACATCAAATAACACCTGCATAGATAATATAATATATCATGTTCATCATAGTGATCAAGGAATTGATGAAATAAACCATAAAACACAGCTTATTGAGAAAAATAAACTTGATTGTATTAACTTTGAAATAGAAGAACTTTACAACCTTGGTGCCTTGATGCTATACAAGCTCTTCCCAGGGTCCAAACAGGAATCTCCTCTACTTTGACAAGCCTCACTCTCTTCCAAATGAGATCAAAAGGTATGTAATCTCTCCTCTCAAAAGCTCAATTAGGAAGGCTAAGTTCCAACAGCATTTACCCTAAAAAATATTTAGCTTTCAACCTCCCAAGTAACCAACCCAATGCTTCATTTTATAGTGCAAAGGGAGGAGGTTACAGGTCCACCATTGAAGGGATAGAGTTCTCCTTCAAAGGGATAAGATCCTCACATCAAGGGGTTAGCTCCTTAAGATATGGGATGCATGAACCCTTAAAGAGCGAACTTGCCACCGCAAGATTTCCTCTAGAAGCTTCCAGAAATGACTCAAAGTGAGTTTTTAAGAATGTACTTGCGCCTTTTTAACTTTTACAGGGGTCCGCACCCATGACACAGATACAGAGCGGTCAGGTGCGCAGGGGACATGACCAATAGGTGCGGTACCGTAGGTAATGCTAAGAGAAAGTGCGAAACCAGAGTTTTAGAGATTTTTAAGGTCTTTCTCTTATTTTCAAGGCTTGATATGAAGAACTGAGGTTTAAGACTTGCAAAGGAGGAATGTATGAGTGGTGATAGACTCATATTGATTGCAGAATGTCAAAGTGACAATTTTTGTGCAACAAGTCATTGAAGTTTCCTAGATCTCCTTCTGGATAAAATCATCCCACAACTGGTTCTAATCTAGAAATTCCTTCCAAGAAAGGATCCCCTATAAAAAGGTGGTCCATTGCTGGGCACAATCCTTTAAAGTCAATTTTGCAAGTTCTAAATAATTTACTTTCCACCACAATTTATAGTTCATCATGAACTTATTGAATCCTAGTGAGATAATAAGTCACAATATCATATTTGTTCATGCCAATGGTGTTTAGCTTCTCCCTCACCACCATCTTCACGTTATGGTTACTACTCTAGTATAAGTTAGTTAAGGAGGTCCATATTTTTATGTGAGGGATCATGTGATCCATCACATCGTCCAAAATAATGCCTCGAGCTCATGTATTTTATCTTATGTTGTATTGCTTGGGTAGCATTTGAAGAAAATAGATCTCTTTGCTTGTAATTTTCCACAAGCCATTCATCATAAGAAAAATGGTGATCCTCTACTTCCATGGACTAAAATTTCTAACCCTCTCCAACCCATATTTATACCTCATATTTTATGATGCCATATTACCAAATCTACTTAGCTACAAAACTCTCAAAAATAAATTGTAGTTAATATCACTAATCTCCCTTCTTTAGATTTTTAGAGCTCTAATACCATGTTAAATTATTTATATCTACTCTAATATATTTCTAAAATTTAAACAAAACCCATAAAATATTTATCTCAAATAAATTTTGAAACTATTGATAAAATATGTTGGTATATTAACTCATAAAATAATTTGTAGTGGAAAATAATTGAGGGAAATCGAACATGAAACATCAGAAACTTCACCCAAACAATTCTTCGTCAGTTTTATTAAGATCTGTAAAATATGGGTTAGACTCATAGAATTATATTGCTACAAGGAAACTTGTAACTCGACCTCCTCTCCAAATTGACCTTAGAACTTCACTAGTAGCTAGAAGAAATCGTCCTACAAGAATTTTTTGCCTCAATTTTATGGTTATTGTATGGCACCGTTACTACCACATGTGTTGGATCACCCTGCTGCTACAACATTTGTGGATTCAACCTATTGTATTGACCATCCTCTCCACAAACGCGCCTTCCTTCTCTTGCTATACTCGGCCCTCCCTCTCTCTAATTTGGATCCTCTGAATTTCTCCAAAAATTCTTGCAACAAATTTCTCCTCTTCCTCAATCAATTCAAGCCTCTCTCTTAAGAAAATCTCTTTCTTAAGTGCTCGACAATAATAGTGCTTCTTTCACCTCATCATTAGGTTTATTAGATGATTTCATTAAGACAAATCCGTAACTCTAATATTCTAAGTGATCAATGGCTATAATCATATCCTAAAATCACTTGAGTGCAATAGTTGAGATTATATCATCTAAGTCACTTAAATAAAGTAATTTATCTATCATTAGACTTAGGCTTAATAGTTCTCAATAATTAATTAATGAACTTTTAGTAAGTTAAACTTAGGAAAGAAATAAAAATTCACTTACACCTCGCATGCAAGAACCCAAAGAGGCAAATCAAAGTCTCCTCCATGCTAAGACGCAAAGTTAGAACAAGACTTTCCAAACCTACATAAATCAACATTTTCGTCTATTTATAGAGGTGTGGGTGTCTTACCATGCACTCTCTCCTACTACTCCCAAACTTGTCAACCTATGTGATCATAGAGTTAGAAACAAGTTACTCCAATTGACTTGGAGTAGACTAAGTTATGTCGATAGGGATGTAGATTTGGATAGAAAAACACTCTAGGAAGGTACACACCTCATGGATTTAGTGGTACATTACTTGATCCGGATTTAAATAGGAACGCAACAAATGACAGAGATGGCCATAAATGCAAAGATGTAGCATAAATAATACTTCATTTCATTAATGTAAAATACTGAAATATGCTTACAAACATAAATGGAAATAAAGTAGCTTGGGCGATGGTAGCTTATCTCTGAGAAGAGATGTGGTGGCTACATGCCTCTGAACTATGTTACAATGAGGCTCAAAGGCCTATTTATTGTTGAGAAACAATGGAAAACCCTAAACATCCAAAAATATAATCCTAGGAGATGAAGCACCAAACTATGGGCCACGTTTGGGTAAATTGGTACATCAACTTCCTGGGGTCGTAACTTTGGCATACGATCTATGTTTGATACACAATACCTCATTAGAAATATATATCTGAGGACTACAACTTTTGAGTGACCAAAATTACTTTATGACCCATGTTGGTCCCAGTTTTCCCAAAAAACGTTGTTTCGGGCCTCAAAATGGCTTTGAAAGTTTAGGACCCGAAAAATTGCCAAAAATAGTAAATTGTGCTACAATTAAGTCAATTGGAAAACTGAAAGAGACAGTTGTAGGGGTCCAAGTGGGATAGGCGGGTGGCCACCAACATCCACCTGGATCATTCCTTCCCCCTTAGGAAGCAATGGTCCCCATTGCATTGAGTGCCTCCATGAGAAGCGGAAAATTTTGCTGAACTTGGTCCCTTGTGAGGTCTGCAATCTCTGGTGTGTCCAGTGATGGTGGGAAGCATGATGAAGGGTGGTCCACATTGAAAACTCGGTGCAAGCCAAGGAATGGGGGAATGTTGTGCTCCAAAGCATTGTTTCCCACAACCTTGGTAATGGTGTAAGGATCATATCAGAGTGGTCTGAGCTTCTGACGGGCTCTTGTAAGGCATTCTTTCTACAGATGCAACCAGACTTTTTCCTCCACTTGAAACTTGTGTGGCACCTAATTTTGATCATGTCACTGCTTGTACTTGGCATTTTCAACAATGGAGCAACGATATATCGGTCCGTTGGGTAGAGGTGCTATGGGATTTAGATCAAACGAATGCTGGACCTAACAGTGCAACGGTATGCCTGTTGGTGAGGAGAAGATGTTCTTGTCTTCTTTCATGACCATATTCAACTACTTTTGCTGCATGGAGGAACCCTTCCTGGGGGCCATGGATGTGGCTATGGTCTTCCCCTTACTTTGAGAGCGAACAAGAAAGAAAATAAATTTCCTAGTCTCAGAGATGATCTTACTGCATTTCTTAGTAGAGATCAAAGAGGTGGCAGTAGGCGGGGCTACCTTGAGTATCCTATATAATGAATTACCCAAAGAAATAATAACCGCGTGAGGCCTTGACTCATACACAACATGTCTCTTCCACAAGTATGGTTGGCCTAATAATAGATCACAAACATCAAGAGGTGCAAAATCACACAATACCTCATTTGTGAAGGGCTTGATGTTGTAGGGAAGGCAACACTGCTGGAGGACTCGGAGATCTCATCCTTGGTGAAGCCACCCGATACTGTACAGTTGTAGGTGTGGTGTAGTTGGTAGGCCCAACTGCTTCATGACCTCTGCTGAAATGAGGTTCTTTTGGCAGTTACTATCGACAATGAATTGCAATGGCGAACCCTTCACCTGCATTTGTGAGTGGAAAAGATGCTCCCCCCTCCTCTAGATCTTTGGGCTCATTCTTCTGGATCATGGCAATGGAAACAGTGGCACTAGGCTCCACATCAATGATTTTCTTCTCTTTGTCATTCCTCTTGTTGAGTTCTGACTTAGGGTCGGAACATGCATCTGATTCTAAAGCCTTCAACTCAGCCACCAACGATTGCTTGGTCCGACACTCGCTTGTTTTATGAGTGGGGCTCTTATGGAACTCACACTACTTTCTTGTGTCCTTTTTTGACTTTGTGGTGTTGTTCTTTTTCTTGCGGCTTCGACGAGTTGTCTTGGGTAACATCGTCATGGATTTGTCCTTGGTTCTGCAGTTTGGGGAAGCCTTTCCCTTTTGTTAGGTCCCTATAATACTAGTGATTACCCGATTACTATTGTATTTGTATCCATTATTAATATTTTTGTGCCCCTATTGTCCCCATATTGTTATTATTGTGCCCCATAGAATCCCTCTATTGTTATTTTTGTGCCTTTATATTATTATTGTTAGGTCGGCTTGGTTATATTGTGACTCCTTAGACTCCTATAAATAGAAAGGAGACTTTTTCATTTGAATCATCCAAGAATTGTTCATTTATGTAATGTAAAGGAGGTTGCCCCCTTGAAGAGGCTGAATTCTAAGGCGTTGATCTATCTTTTCTATCTTTTGTGAGTTGGTTTCATAACATTTGGTATGAGAGCTTTGAATTCTAGGGTTTCGTTTCTCCAAACAGGTCATCGTGGCATTTGCGCTATAACTTTTTTCTGCGATGTTTCAGATGCTACAGAAAAAACCATTTGAGAAGAAATCTTATTGAACCTTGAGTCGGAATGTCAGAGCTTTTCGCGCAATATTTGCAGAGATATGATCTAAGGAAGTCGGTCTTTTTGCATACTCCTAAATTACATTCCAAATAGGTGACCTGGGGAAAATAGTCATAAATTTTGTTTTGAGCATCATATTGAAATTCCGTAAGAAGTTATAGAAAGACGATGGACTGTAGTTTCCCATGTACATTTTTCAGATCCTAAGTTCGAAACAGTCACACATGGCACTTCATACAAGTTCGCTCTTCTGAAAGGGTATATAATCAAGTCATCTTGGGAGATTGTGCATAACTCTTTCTTGGAGAATCTAAATTCGATCAGATTGGTGGCATTGGAAAGAGGATGTAGAGGGTTACCGAAGGTCGCAATTTCAGAACTGGAAGATCTGAAATTACAGAGATACATCAGAGGCAATATCGAGCTCCTACAAAGTGAAAAAAGGTGTGTAGATTTTTTTAAATTTTTGCTTAAGCTTGGTTTGAAAAATTATTTTGAAGGAATTAAAAGGGCATAGTAGAGAATTATTATCGATAACTAATGCCCTGAGGAGAGAAAATGCAAACACCTAGTAAGCAACCTAAAAGTTGTAGCATGACTTATGAAGAAGAGGAAGAAATGCAACATGATATATCAAAATTACGAGACCAAGTGCAACAAATGTCACTCGCGCAACAAGTAACAAAATCTAAGATGGATGGTTTAAAGAAATATGTAGAAGCTAAGATGAATGACGTGGAAGCTACGATGGATGATTTGAAGATAGATTTGAAGACAAGCATGGCAGAATTGAAGATAGATTTGACAAATTTTCTACAATAAATACTTACTAATGGTGAAAGGGTAGTAAAGAAAACTCGTGATGAGAAAAAAATAAATGTTAATCATGATTTCATAGACTACAATGTTGGATCTAAGAACCACCATATTCCAAAAATCGATATGAGGAAGTTTGATGGCAAGGATCCCGCAACATGGATACTACAGATAGAACAATTTTTTTATCTCAATAATGTGCAAAACACACAAAAGGTACGAATTGCCACTTTATATTTGGAACCAAATCAGTTTGTACGGTATCGATGGCTTTGCTCTCATAAACAAATTGTCACTTGGGCAATTTTTATGTAAGAATTGATAGCACATTATGAGGATACAAAAAGAAACACTTTTTTTAGCCAACTAATGAATCTCAAACAAAAGGGTTCAATGATGGATCACATCGAGGACTTCCAAAAATTGAACATAAGGGTAAAAGATATTCCAGAAGAGCATAGGATTGATGTGTTCATAGGGACTTTAAAGGATAATATCCAACATGAGGTTCGCCTTTAAGAACCTGATTTATTGGAGAAGGCATTCAGGTTAGCAAGAAAAATGGAAAGCAAAATTATGGCAACCAGGAAGCCTACCACTCACAACTATAAAGATGGAATTGTTGTTTCCCCTAGCCTTCCACGACCTATAAGATTGACACCACAACAATTGGAAGAAAAAAGAGCAAAAGGGCTTTGTTACAGTTGTGATAGCAAATACACTAAAGGTCATAAGTGTGCTGAGAAGAAATTATTCTACATAGATTGTGAAGAGGAGGAAAAAAAGGAACAAGAAATGTCAAAAGAAGAGGAGATACTCCAGGAAAAACCCTAGATAAAGAAGTAATGAATCCAACCATATCTTGTAATGCATTGGCTAGAATTACCACTCCTCAAACTATTAAGATAGAAGGACATATCAAGAAGAAAAAGGTAATAGTGTTTATTGATTAAGGAAGTACCCACAATTTTATTCATTGTAAGATAGCAAAAGGATTGAATTGCTTCCTATATCCAGTACTAGAGTGTCAAGTAATGGTTGCAAGTGGAGGAACGATAAATTGCTCTGGAAAGTGCCATAATATCAAGCTATCAATGGGAGAATATGTATTGAGTATCCCAATGCTTTCCATTCCAATAGGAGGTGATGATGTTATATTGGGAGTCCAATGGCTACAATCCTTGGGTATAATAGCTTTTAATTTTCAAGAACTTTTCTTGAAAATTTCTAGGAAGGAAAGGAAGTCGAATTAAGGGGTATTGTAGGGAAACTGGGAAAGATAATCAGCTCTAACAGTATGACAAAGCTTATAAAAAAGGAATAAAGAGGTGTAATTGCACAATTATGTTCGCTAGATGTTTCCACACCGAAATCATCTATTTCTCCAGATCTCCAAAAATTCCTGGACAATCATTCCAAGGTATTTGAGATTCCCAAAGTTCTCCCACCTATTTGTGATCATGATCATACTATTCATCTGATTCCAGGAAGTGTTCCTCCAAACATCAGGCCGTACAGATATCCCTATGCCCAAAAGAGTGAAATTGAACATATGGTTGCAGAAATGCTAGAGGCTGGTATAATTCAACCAAGTCAAGTTTCTTTCTCTGCTCCAGTAGTATTGGTGCACAAGAAGGATGGATCATGGCGCATGTGTCCGGATTATAGGGAGCTCAACAAGCTCACTATTAAAGATAGGTTTCCCATTCCTGTCATTGATGAATTACTGGATGAATTGCATGGATCAATTTACTTCACCAAGTTGGATTTTTGTTCAGGATATCATCAAATCAGAATGAAAACTGAAGACATTCGAAAATAGCATTTAGAACTCATGAGGGTCATTATGAATTTTTTTTTCATGCCTTTTGGCCTTACCAATGCACCTTCAACATTTCAAGGTTTGATGAATTCAATTTTTGAACCATTCCTTAGAAAATTTGTGTAGTATTTTTTGATGATATACTAATCTACAGCAAGTCTTGGAAGGATCATATTGAACCTGTTGACAGGGTGCTACAACTATTGGAGGAGAAACAATTATATGCAAAAAGATCCAAATGTTTCTTTGGAGTACAAGAGGTGGAATATCTGGGTCATATTATATCTCAGGAAGGAGTTAAGGTAGACCCTAGCAAAATTAAAGCCATTAAGGAATGGAAAATCCCCACATCCATAAAGCATCTGCGAGGATTTCTCGGGTTGACAGGGTATTATCGCAAGTTTGTTAAGAATTATGGAAGAATAGCAGCACCTTTAACAACATTATTGAAGAAAGATGCATTTTCATGGACTCCGGAAGCAACAAAGGCCTTTGAACATCTTAAAGAGGCAATGTGCCAAGCACCGGTCTTAGCTACACCGGACTTTACAAAAACCTTTATTGTGGAATGTGATGCTTCAGGAAATGGAATTGGTGTTGTTCTAATGCAAGATGAAAGACCCATTGCTTTTGAAAGTCATCCAATCAAGGGAAAGTTTTTACACAAAGCTATTTATGAGAAGGAAATGTTGGCAATACTCCATGCACTTAAGAAATGGCGACCCTACCTAATGGGAAGACACTTCAAGGTAAAAAATCATGATAGCCTTAAATACTTTTTAGAACAAAGATTATCCTCTGAAGAGCAACAAAAGTGGGTCACAAAGATGTTGGGTTATGACTTTGAAATCATCTACAAAAAAGGGAAGCAAAATGTGGTGGCAGATGCACTCTCAAGAAAGGATGAGGATGTGGAAGCATTGTTGTGTGCCATTTCTATTATCCAACCAGATTAGATAAACGAAGCAATGGAGGAATGGAAGAATGATGAAGAAGTGTGGGCACTTATTCGAAAGTTACAACAAGATTCTAGTACGTCTGATACATTTAGCTGGAAAAATGATTTGTTATGGTACAAAGATCACTTATACCTCTGTAAGAATTCCCAACTCAAACAAAAGATTCTTATGGAGTTGCACACTTCTCCCTTAGGAGGGTACTCAAGATTTTTAAAAACTTACCACAGGGTTAAGAAGCAATTTTTTTGGGATGGACTTAAATCGGATATTAAAATTTTTTTGGTGGGATGTTTGGTTTGCCAACAAAATAAAGTTGAAACAATTAAGACCCCGGGTCTATTAAAACCTTTATCCATTCCAAGCCAACGTTGGGAGAAGGTTTCAATGGATTTTATTATAGGTTTACCCAAGTCTGAGGGAAAGAGTGTCATCATGGTGGTAGTTGATAGACTTACCAAATACGCACACTTTTGTGCATTATCACATCCATTTAAAGCCAGTACAGTTTCTACTGCATTTATGAAACAATTCAAAAGCTACATGGAAACCCAAAGATTATTGTAAGTGACAGAGATCCCATTTTCACTGGAAATTTTTGGACAGAATTATTTTCTTGTCTTGGTACTCAGTTAGCTCATAGCTCATCTTATCATCCTCAATCTGATGGGAAAACTGAGATAGTAACAAATGTTTGGAAGGATATCTTCGTTGCTTTGTATTTGATAAACAAACACAATTGGGTCAAATGGTTGCCTTTGGCTGAATAGTGGTAAAACACTTCCTTCCATACAGCAACAAAAATGACCCCATTTATGGCACTTTATGGATATCACCCACCATCCATCACATCATATTTAAGTGAAAATTCTAAGGTTCAAGTAGTGGAATTTATGTTATTACTATATTAATAATTTTAATTCATGTTATTACTGTATTAAGGATAACCTCGTGTTAGCATAGAATAGAATGAAACAACAGGAAGATCAACATCGCAGTGAAAGAAGTTTTGAATTAGGTGATTGGGTATTCCTACGGCTACAACCATATAAGCAAATTTCCCTCAAGCAAGCTAAGAAGGATAATAAATTATCACCAAAGTATTATGGTCCATACAAGGTGTTGCAAAAGATTGGTACTATGGCATACAAATTGGAGCTTCCTGCAGCTTCTCGAGTGCACCCATTTTTCCATGTTTCATTTTTAAAGAAGGTGATAGGCGACAAGCTCCCAATTCAAACAATATTGCCAAAACTTGACGAGGAAGGAAAAATTATATTGGAACCGGAAGTAGTCACAGAAACAAGAACTCGATAGCTACGAAATCTCATCAAGTGGAAGAACCTATCCGCTGTAGATTCCACATGGGAGGATGAGAATTTTATACAGAAGTATCCAGAACTACTCAAGCATTGAGGACAACAGTTTTTTTGAAGGAGAGGGGCATGTTAGGTCCCTATAATATAGTGATTACCCCATTACTATTGTATTTGTATCCCGTATTAATATTGTTGTGCCCCTATTGTCCCCATATTGTTATTACTATGCCCCATAAAATCCCTCTATTGTTATTTTTGTGCCTTTATATTATTATTATTAGGTCGGCTTGGTTATATTGTGACTCCTTAGACTCCTATATATAGAAAGGAGGTTTTGTCATTTGAATCATCCAAGAATTGTTCATTTATGTAATGTAAAGGAGGTTGTCCCCTTGAAGAGGCTGAATTCTAAGGCGTTGATCTATCTTTTCTATCTTTTGTGAGTTGGTTTCATAACACCTTGCTTCGGATTCACAGCTCCAAGGCCTTGCTTCTTCTGTTTAAAATTTTTCTCGATCTTAACAGCGAATCAGTACACCGTGCCGAGCGAGGAGATGTCCAGGAACTCCATCTCGTCCTGGATGTACCTTTGTAGGCAGTCGTGGTATTTGAGTACCAAATTCTACTCAAAATCCTTGATACCGAACTTTGTGCGAAGGGTATGAAAAATGTTGGTAAACTTCAGCACGTCTTGGTCCCTTCCTTGTCGCAGTGTGGTCCACTTTATGTATTTATCCTCATAGCTTCTGACAGGGTAGTACTGCTCCTTGATGGCATCCCGGAACGAGTTTCAAGTGGGTGCAACTAAAAACAATGAGTTCGTACTTTCATCCTTCTTCTCACAATAGGTTTCCCACCTGTCCTTGACATGGGGGCTGCTTTGAGAAGTGCAAAAGTGATATTTTCATGGTTGGTGTTAGCGCTTGGAATTCACCTAGGCTGAGATAGACAAATTCTCAAGGTTACATCAAACCATTTCACCTCGTAGCTAGCCCTACGAGGTATGAGAAGGCTCTCTCGGGTCAGATTCGGTAGATCTTTCAATATGATGAGTTGACCCAATTAGGAATAAAGATTTTAGGCTAGTAAATTGATTAAGGGGAATTGACTTAAAGATTTTTGGTTTTTTGGTGGCAATTGGAAGGAGTGCAATTCAGGGTGCGGGGATTGAGCACAGTTTTTGTAGGGGGATCTTTGGGGCAAGGTAGGAGTGAGAGTTGATGCCTTAATCTGAGATGGATGATCAGGGATGATAGAGAAGGAGCTAAAGAGGGCAAACAACCATTTGAATCCTCTCTAAACAGCAGAAAACATAAATTTTGAACAAAATAAAAAGCTGAGCATGTCAAAGCATGTATT
>APFE031130222.1:3433-15768 GCA_000404065.3 Pinus taeda
GCAAAATGGAGTTGTGGAAAGAATGAACAGAACAGTCCAACAAATGGCCCGTGCTATGCTTGATGAATCAGGGACTCCCGCAACTTTCTGGGGTGAAGCTGCTCATGCTGCGGTTTTTATTCTAAACAAAACAAATGTCTGGGTGAACAGCACTCAAACTCCTCATGAGCTCTGGAATGGTAAGACTCCTTCGGTAAAGCACTTCAAAATCTTTGGGAGTAAATGCTATATTAAGAATACTGATGAGCAGCTTGGCAAACTTGAACCTAGAGTAGATGAAGGCATTCTTCTTGGTTACTCTCCACATAGCAAAGCATACAAGTGCTACGATAAAAGACTTGGCAGAATTGTTGAAAGCATTGATGTAGTGGTTGATGAGAAGGGATACATCCCTAGAAAAGTACATCATGAAGACATCGAAGAAGATGAAGGCTACCCTCAACAACAGAATGATGAAGAACCTCAAGAAGAACTTGAAGAAGAATCAGAGGAGCAGACAAGAATAGAAGAAAAGACTCCATCCAGATATGTTCAGAAGAATCATCCAGAATCTCAGATTATGGGGCAGAAAGAAGCAGGGGTACAAACAAGAAGAACAGTTACAAAAGCCTCAAGCTATTTGGCATTACTCTCCTCTACTGAACCACAAAATGTGAAAGAGGCATGCGAAGACGAATGTTGGATAAAAGCAATGGATGAAGAACTTGAGCAAATCGAAAGGAACAACACTTGGGAACTGGTTCCTAGACCAAAGGATAAGAATGTTATCGTAACAAAATGGGTCTTCAAAAATAAATTGAATGAAAATGGAGAAGTAATTAGAAACAAGGCCAGACTTGTTTGTAAAGGGTATGCGCAGCAAGAAGGAATAGACTTTGAAGAAACCTTTGCTCCTGTTGCAAGACTTGAGGCCATCCGAATGTTCCTTGCTCTCTCAATTTTTCAAAACTTCAAAGTATTTCAAATGGATGTGAAATCAGCCTTTCTGAATGGAGACTTGGAAGAAGAAGTATACATTGAACAGCTAGATGGGTTCATTCTTGGAATGATCCAAATCTTGTATGCAGATTGAAAAAGGCTCTCTATGGGCTCAAACAAGCTCCAAGGGCTTGGTACTATCGTTTGGATAAATATCTTCATCAACAAGGTTTTTCAAAAGGATCAGCAGATAGCAATCTTTATATAAAAGTTGAAAATGAAAAATTGCTAATACTTGTTGTGTATGTAGATGACATTATTTTTGGCAGCAATGAAGAAGACATGAGTCAAAGCTTTGCCTTGGTCATGCAGAAAGAATTTGAAATGTCCTTGCTGGGAGAACTGACATATTTCCTTTGTTTGCAAATCCAACAAAAGGAAGGAGGAATCTTTTTATCTCAAACCAAGTATCTCAAACAGATCTTGAAGAAATATGGCATGGAAGATGCAAAACCAGTATGTACACCCATGGTCACAGGATGTAGCCTCAGTGTAAATGATGAATCTACAACAGTACATCAACCAACCTACATATCTATGATTGGAAGTCTACTTTATTTGATAGGTACCCGACCGGATATCATGCATGCAGTAGGAATAGTTGGAAGATTTCAGGAAAATCCAAAGGAGACGCATCTTCAGGCAGTAAAGAGAATTTTCAAATATCTTCAAGGGACACAAAATTATGGCTTATGGTATCCTAGAGATACAGATCTCACACTTCATGCTTATACAGATGCAGATTGGGCCGGAAGCGTGGATGACAGGAAGAGCACAAGTGGTGGTGCGTTCTTTATGGGTTCCAGATTAGTATCTTGGTTCAGCAAGAAACAGAGTTTGATTGTCTTATCTACAGCTGAAGTGGAATATTTTGTTGTTGCATCTTACTGCACTCAACTCCTTTGGATGATGCAGACCTTGCAGGATTTTCAAATCACTTGTACACCACCTATCTCTATCTTATACGATAACACAAGTGCAATCAGCATCTCAAAGGATCCTGTCATGCATTCAAAAACCAAGCACATACCAATCAAGTATCATTTTCTCTGGGAACAAGTGCTTGAACAAAAGGTCAAGTTGGAGTATGTTCCTTCTAAGGAACAAGTTGCTGATATTCTCACCAAACCATTGCCCAGGGAGACTTTTGAATACCTCATGCAAAAGCTAGGGTTTGTTGATGCATCATCTTATTGTTGAGACTCTTCTGATTGTTGGTTGTACGCATTATTCATCTGGGGTATATGCGTACATGTGCTGGGTTGCGGCACAGGTTCAGGGGGAGCATATAATGCATTATTGGCATTATGGAGGATGTACAAAAGGAGAGCATGGAAGCTGGTCTGAATATAGCTGCAATATGTCTCTATCTCTTTCTTGGTCATTAATGGTGTCTGGTGGATTATGGTTCTTCTTTGCAGATCTGGTTCATATTCAGGGGAGCATGTTCTTAGGGGGAGCATAACCCTTTGCCCTTGATGTCAAAGGGGGAGAATGTCGCTGAAGTTTTTGAGGTTGCCATCAAGTCCAAAGGGGGAGATTGTTGGCATTATGTTTCTGGTGAGTTTATATGTTACAGATGTTGTACTTGATGGCAACACCCATGGCAAAGCTCTCAATATGATGAAAATTAAGAAGTACGCAGGAGAACAGTTCAGAAGATGCGTACCCGCAGGTACGCTGTGCAAGGACTACGTCCAGACACGCAGGTTACCCATTCATGAGGTGCGTACCCCCAGTGCACACATTTCAAGGCAGTTTAACCCTTGGTATTTAGCCGACGATATTGTTTTATCATGGTTTTGGCCCGTGGTATTGTTTTATTTTATTATTATTATTGAGCCCCATGATCCATGATTTGAGGAAGAGCTTGCCTATATAAAGCAAAGGAGATCATTTGGCTTGGGTATGCTTTTGTGTTGAATATCTTAAGATCTGAAATATTTGGGTTATTGGTTCAAAAAGCTTGATCTATATGAAAGTGAAGTGGAAAGTGAATTTGTGAAGGGTGATCTCTTGAGCGCTTGATCAGATCTGGGTATCCGTCTAACTGTAGCACACTGGTGATCTGCAAATTCGGCCCTAATCTGATGTACGCAGATGTTTAACGGTGCCTCTGCGTAGGTACGCAGAGCAGAAGAAGGCGAGCTGCGTGGGTACGCAGAGCAGAAGAAGGGTGACTGCGTGGGTACGCAGAGCAGGAATAGGCGAACTGCGTGGGTGCGCAGAGCAGCAGTGGTTCAGGTGCATACGCACAGAAAAAGTACGCGGCGCGACAGTGTTTTTGGGTGTGTGCCTACTGTGGCAGTACGCGGCGCGATGGTGCATTTGGGTGCGTACTGTACGCAGCGCAGTAGAAGAAGCAGTGCATGGTCACGCAGTGCAGCGGAAGGAGCTCTGCGGGTATACGCAGAGAAGTAGAGGGTGAAGTGCGTAGCGACGCAGGCCAGTGAAAAGAAAATTGCGTATCTGACTTAAGATCTTCTGTTGACTGAATTTTTCTGTTGATAAGGTGTTCTGAGTTCAGTTCTGTTATTTTGATTTGGTTACTGCAGCTGACTGTAATTTATATGTACTTGATTATCATTTGATGTATATGGATCCAGTTGAAAATTTATGAAAAGTGGTCCTTGTAAGAAAAGAAGTAGGGGGTTGTAGCTCCCTTCCAGGAGAGACTGAAAAACGAGAGAGAGTTGTAGCTCTCTGCAGGTTGCAGCCTGCGTACTGGTAAAGGACTGCACCAGTACAAGACCATGTAAAAGGAGTTTCTAATTTGAAAGAAGATAGAGACATATTGCAGCAGGTGGTTTTCACCCACATTGGGTTTCCACCTTATATCTGGTGTTCTTTGATGTGATTGTCTGTTTCTCCTATTCATGCTCATTATTTTATGGTACTGATATGCAAAAATAATTCAAAGTATAAATAAGGAAAATTTGGTAAAAGGAGTAGATAATACTGATTCACCCCCCCCCCTCTCAGTATTATTTTCAACAATGATTCCATTTGTCTTTGATTGTTCCAACACACGCTCACTAGAGATGTTGCGAAGTGGTATGTTGACCAGCCCACCACCTCTCATTCCATTTTTGTGACACTTTCTAAAGCATTCCTCTCATATTTTTAGTTACCTCTCCAATACGACACTGGTACAAATCTCTTAACCACATTCCATCAATGGTTTGTCATCCGTATTTCTGATCATGTCCAGGAATGACCTAGAAGGAGGAGCATATGACCTGCTCCTCCCTTCGAAGACCATGTCTACCTTGATTAGTTCCTCAGAACTCTTTTAGCACCTATTGCCAAAGATGTCATGTCTCATCTTCCTCAGAAAAAGGAAGAGGCTCTCCACATTGCTCTGAGATATGACTTGACTTATGCTCAATCCGGTTGTGTCCATGGAAAATTTTAGGGGCTAATATTCACAGGTGGGCTAAATTTCCATCATTTTTCCAAAACAAAAATCTCTAATTTCCATTTTTTATAAAAATGATTCGCCCAAATTTTACAATATAACATTATTTTACCTTAAAAATCGCCAACATTATAGAGATGGTATATATAAAATCATTATAAATTTGAATAATTTTACAAATACATCAATAAACATTTTATAGTTTTCATATTCGGTATTAGTGAGATTCGCCAATGTTTTTAAACTTCAATATAATTTTCTATCCTTAAAATTTTCCTTGGTTATGTCTATACCATTATACCAAACCTCCCCCATCCTGGTAGTGCCAATGCATTGTGGTCATCTCACACCGTTGATAATATCGTTGGAGCTATTTCACATCCTTCATCTTACACTCAGGTAGAGTTATGATTATCCACAGGGGGCACCAGTTCCTCCAACACTTATGCCCCTCTTGCAACAACGTGTATTCAGGACAAATCACCTCTTATGCATTTACCCAACCACATCAACATATATTAGGTCCATCTAGTGCTCAATCTATTTACGAGACCTTTTCCCCTTCACCATCTTATACTTATGCACCACCAAGCGTTCCAACCCCTTAGGCATTAGCGTCATAACCTCCCATGCATCCTCAGCCCCAGCAACTACCTCCCCCTCAGGGTCAAGTGCTTGCACAACAGAGTGCAACCGATTTCCCAAATTAAAAGAAAATTAATAATGGGAAAGGTAACAAGGGTAACCAAGGTAATCAACCTAATGAACCCCAGGGGAACCAGCCTAACACTAATAACCAGCAACAGGGTGACCAACCTGTTAGAGCCTAGATTTACCTCAGGCTGAAAAGGTAAGCTTCTAGGTCCACATCAAACCATGCTCAGCCTCATAACTAGCCCTACGAGGGCAGGAGAGGGCTCTCTCTAGGTCAATCTCAGCAAAAGATAATCGATGGGGCTTGAGATGATTGATTTAACAATTGATCTTAGGCTAGGTATGTAGTACAAGGATTTGATTTGAGTTTTTTGGGGTTTTTGTGTTGGAAAAAGGGAAAGGCAAATTTGGGTCCGGGGATGAGGCCAAATTTTTTGCAGAGTTTTGATTAGGGCAAGGAAGGCAATCGTTTTGATGCTTTGGATTGAATGAATGGATGGATCAAACTGGTGAGGAGCCAAGGAGGGCAAGAGATACTCAAGAGTCCTCCTCAAACAAATGAAAACATTGAAAATTAAACCAAATTTCAAGGCAGAGCACAGCAGTCCAGTGAATTCTACCTTGATCACTCATTTGTTTAATTTCATAAGCAAAGAGAAAGGAAAATGATACACATAAACATCAATGAACTTACAAGTACATAGAGAAAAACACCATCAAAACATAGAGCCACATGGATCCCAACAAGTGCTGCAAAACCCTGGTCTTTTCTTAGCAAAAAATGCAGAGAAAGTATGTACAATGATGTGCCAAGCAATCCCAAGTGTCCAACCCTCTGAATGATGGTACACTCAGCTGAATGGTGACACGAACCGACATTTGGACAACTTTGAAAGGAGTAAAATCAAACCCTAGACCTAATGCCTAGTGACTAAATTTTGCTTGAAGACTCACTGAAATGACAAAATTTGACCTTGAGACCTTAAAATCACTTTGTAAGAGCATGTTTGATCACTGGAGGAAGGCTGCAAAGGCTGACACTAACAAAACCCAAGAAGAACCAGGCTATTCGTAAGAACAAGCCTTGTTCATGTTGTGGTGTACATGCCCATTATACTCATGAGTGTCCTCTCTTAGCCCATATTCTCCAAATGTGGGAAGCCCAAGCAGCTTCTAGAGGTTAATCGACCATGCAGCAACCACCTCAAGATCTCGCGCCATCTCAACCGAATGTATTCACAAATTCTTTCCCTCATTAAGTATTTGTTGCTTCTCAACCTCAAAAAGGTCAAGCAACGCACCTTCCCCAACCTTCTAGTCTTGGTGACTACTAGATCCTTATGATGAATTCTCACAGGGTCAATTCCTCTGATATCAACCTGGAAACTCGATTGCATCAATATGACAAGCCATCGACTTCGTCTGCCACTAAGTCCAAAACCAAAACATCTACTAAGCCTCTTATGACACAAAATGGTCCGTTATAGATCCCTCAGCCTAAATTTGAGTCAATTCCTAAGATCCTTAAGGGAACATTACACCGTAACGTGACTTCTAATCGAGCTGCCCACATATACAACATAGTAGCTGACTTGGTGCAATCCCCTTTAGCCATGTCAACACTAGAAGTCCTCCAGTCATTCCCATATCAAAAGAAATGTTTACTAACTTGTTTGGGCATAGTAGATCCTTCAAACGATCGTTTTATTGTATTTCCTATTGATACATTAGAACATCCTCCATTACCTCCATCCGCTGCTTTTCAGATACTAGTTCGAGTCCATAATGCCATCATCTCTCGATGCATTATTGACGAAGGTACATTCACCTGTGTGATGTCCGCTACTATTTGGAATAAACTCAAGTCACATGAACTGTCCCCATCCACCATCACTTTGCGTGCTTGGGATAGACACTCCTCCCATCCCCTCGACATGTATCACAATTTTCTGTAGACTCTTGCGGGCAAGACTTTTCCCGTAGACATCGAGGTTATTGATGCCCCTCTAGATTACAGCATTCTCTAGGGTCGTAGTTACAATTATTCCATGTCAGTCATCACGTCTGCAGTTTTTCATAAGATGTGCTTCCCCCATGAAGGGAAGATAGTCACCATTGATCAGTTGACATACTGTGAATCGTCAACCTTGACCTCCCCTAAGTCCATTATCTCGTCGATGTATGACAAGCAGTCTTCTACGCCTCTCACTGGTGTTTCACTCGTAGTCTACAAAGATTCCTCATTATTAGGTTCTTTCCCCAGTCCTCCCCCTCCCATATCTGAGCCTAGATCTTTGAGTGATTCCATGTTACAAGCATGATGGGTTGCACAAAAGTAGTTTGGTACATTTGATCTGAAACTAGCTCCTCAGCACGTCGTGGTTACCATCTCAGCCGAGCCATCTAGATCCACCCCCCCAAGACCTCCTCCTTTTGTGGGTGCCTCCCCTTTGTTCCCACTAGGAACTATTCCTCCAGGTCTCAACCATTGCGGAGCTATTCCGCTGGGACATTACCCTGTAGGACAGATACCTTTCTTGTTTCCTCCACCTAGAATATTTTTTCCCTGTCATGGCTTCATTGATTCTCCCTAATATGACTTTGGGGATCCTAGTGTGGTACATTTATCCCATAGCGAACACTTTCCTGGTTAGCTTAGACCATATCATGCTTTGACCCTGGTTCAACTGGTCCTTATGACCCCTGTCACTGCTCCAGTTCAACCGCAACCTCAATAGGAACCCACTCATGTTGTGAAAACATTCGGATAGGGGGCCAAAGCCAAGAAAAAGGAACCTAAGGACAAGTCTCCCAAGCACCTTCCGCTCCAAAAATGCCAAAGCCGACACCTCCATGTGCTTTGTGTGACATTGTTAGGCATGCCACCAATAACTATCTTGAGCTTCCTCATCTCAAACCTTTGGTTCATGAAACATTACCTAAGTCAAGTGTCCCTGAGGTATAAGTTACCTTACCTTGACTAGCCAAGAAACTAAACATGTTGTGCACAAATCACCCTTCTTCCTTGTGCGATATTTATGGTCACTATTCCCATTGTTTCCCTCATCTCGACAAATTTTGTGATTACCTTCAAGCACTTTGTGAGTACGAGGCCACTTGTAGTGGATCACCTACTCCTCTACCTGTGGATTTTGGTACCACTACTACACCAGAACATGGGGACTCTGGCCCCACCATCGTGATTCCTCCTCCTGATGTCAAGATGATAGACTCCACGGTTCATATCCTTTACCTGTCATCATCCTTGAGTTCCTCGCAGGAAAACCTTTCTAAGGTATCTATGTGTGCTTCTATCAAAACTCCTTCATTAGAAACCTAGGTCTCAACATTGGTAGATTTTCCATCTACTTGTTCTTGTCTACCATTACAGATGATGCATATGTGAACATTATTCTCATGATGATGCACTAGTTACCACCACCGCATCATGTAGTCTCTCTTCCTCCCGTTATCCCATCCTCCATTCTGATGAGGATATCATGGAAGTTATGTCTACCCCTAATTACCCTTGCACTTTAGAAAGGGGGCATCTCCTCTGGAGGATTTTGAAGGTGACCTCCTTCTTGATCCTCCTAATGCACTCTACCTAAAGAAATTTTACTCATAGCATATCGCATTGATTTATGTGTCTTTATTTCTGGCATGAAGTTAGGTAGGTTGCATCATCTCATCTGTTTTCTTTTTCACCTTTTAGATGGATCAATCATCCACATCGTGTATCGGTTATGTCGATGGTGCGAGTCACTTCTCTAGAAATCTAGCCTCAACAGCCTGGGCCATTTTCACCCGCTTGCATACGTTAGTCCATTCGAACAACATGTGCATTGGATATGCCGCTAATAACCAGGTCAAATATGATGCAATGATAGGTTTGTTAGTCGATGCCCTTGATCATCACATCCTCCATATTCACATTCATTTAGATTCCTTGCTGCTTGTCATGCAATTGAATGGTGTGTATCATGTCCATAACCAAGTCCTATTTAGAAAATATCTACGAGTTAAGCTGTTGGTACGTGAATTTGAAACCATTACTTTTAGTCATGTTCCTAAATCCTAGAATAACTATGTAGATACCATTGCAAATAACATTCTAGATTGGCATTCATCACATGCATACCACATAAGACAACCATAAAAACAACACATGGTGAACCATCATCGTCATATAAAAGATACATAATCATATTATGTATCACATAAAACATATAAGTGTCTAGAGCCCATAGCTCTAAATACATCTAACATGCCCATAACATGTTACAAAAATCAAAACAAAGAGGACCCACATGTCCTCGTCCCTAGTCATTGTTTGGCGGATCCCTAGCCAAAGGCTCTACTCCACCTACCCATAGATCATGTACTTCCTGACCAGCCATATTCATGCGCCACATGATCGCTCGCCAATCTGAGGGAAGGCCTGTACACTCATCTGTGTACTGATCATCTAACTCATGCTACCCATGCTTAGAAACTCCGGTCATGAGCACATCACACCTACGATTTAGGTCACCGAGTAGAGCACTATTGTCAAGACCCTGGCATGACAATGATGTTCCCTGATATGTAGCTCCTGGTGCTACAACTCGGCCTGCATATCTTGCCAATTATGGATGACTGGTCAAACTAAAGCCCCCACAGGCCAGCAAGACCCTTCCCATCCTTAGCTCCAAATCATAGTTTTACCCAAAACCTGTGAGCTTGCAGGTTTCCCTCCCTTTCTTGTGAGCCAGATCACAGTTATGGACCAAAAAGTGAAATTCGGCTGAGAAGAGGAGCAGAGGTTTCCCAGGGAGCTTTGGGGCACCAAAATTAGGAGATAAACCACTGAAACTGAAGAGATCAGTAAGACCACCTACCTGAAAGTTGTAGATCCTAATTCCAATGGTCGGTTTGTCCACTACAATCTCCACAAAATCTAGGGCCTTTTCCTCCTCTCCAAATTCACCACAGCTCACTTAGCAAATGAATTTAAATTGGAGGTAAAATGTCCTTTTAGAGAAAAACCCACAGTTTTGTTGTCGCCCATTGTGACCAAACCGTCACTCAGTTTGAAGAACCGTCAACACCATTGGAAATCTCTCATCAAGTACTATAATGGGTTTGTCTTAGTTTTGGATGATTCGATACTTCACCAGGAAGCCATTTTTCCAAGAAGTGTCACTTGGTCGCCTCGAATTTCTTCATAAGCCACACTTATGCATTGGAGGCCACCTTCCCTTGACGCTTGTCATCTCATGTGTCAATTTTCGTCATGAGAAACCATAATTTTCTGATGTTTTCATGGTCCCCACCAGGCCTACTCTGTGTGGCAGTGTCACCAAGCCACCCTTATTCAGAGCATCTCTGATGAGTCACCTTTGCATCCGTGGAGTCTATTTCATGTCCCATTGTATCATGTCACATTATTCCATCTATATTTTCATACCATCATCCCATTTTTCCCATTTTTCTCTTCAGTCATACTGCCCACCAACCCCTCTGGAGTCGAGTCAGTCACTTTTAGGTCAAACATGCACTTTATGCTCTGATAAGGGAAGTTGTCTATTTGTCCCTTAGTCCCATTTTCCCTATTTTTCTTGGTGCTAGTCCATCAGTCCCATTACTATTTTTCTCATGCCTTAGTTGAGTATCCTCATTGCGTCACCTATGGCGAGCCCTATTCTGTCGACATGAGCACATCTATTCCAAAAGAATGACCTAGAGGGTGATGTATCTTGGTTCCAGCTTCCACTCTCATTCGATGCCTCGAATGAAGCAAATGGAATCATCATTGTCCTTTGACTTGATTTTTTCATGCTCATGATTCATACACATGATGGTCTAGTGATGTAGCGGATTATACCAGTGATTCCCGGGTGGGTGTGAGATGTTTCAGACCTCATGAGGGGGTAGCCCTTCATGTATACCCCCACATGCTCGGATGACTTCATATTATGCTACAACCTCATATGCGATTCCGCAGACTTGATGGGTTCGGTTCCTGCTACTTGTAGTGCTCATAGCATGCATGTCTCCTTCAGATGATCCATTCAGTTTTGCAGAGCCCTTTTCTTGTTCAACATGTATTCTTTGGTTGTTGTACCCCCCCACCTATTTTTAAGGGACAGGCCATTATATCTCATGTACTTAGACGTTATTGTATTTAGTCCCGGCTCATGTTTTTTCCAGGCACATTATGTATATGGGACACATTGTATTATTTTCTGGCTCATTTATGCTAGCATGTCATGTACCATTCAACATGTATTTTATTACTCAACTTCATGTTTTTGGGTACATCATTAGTTTTGCACTAAGTTATCTCAGCGGGTATAGGTATGCCTCCCCTACCTCATTGAGATCTAGTACCACAACATAAAAGGAGAATTGCGTTGGTCTCGCCTCCTTTGTCACTATCCTCTTTCGCTTCAACTCCATTGCTCTCTCTCTCTCTCTCTCTCTCTCTCTCTCTGACTCCACTTCATTGTCCATTGATTGTGTCCTTATGACTTACTTCGGTCATATGTTTTGCTCCTAACACTCATACATTGGGGGGCAATATGTTATCACAAAAAATTAGTCATCTAGCCATAATTTACTAGATAGGTCAAAGTACACAATGTAAGGCCAATTTTACCATAGTAAAATTGCTTTCACTATGAGAAATTACTTAATAAACCACATTTGTTAAGTCATTTATAATTAAACCCATGAAGAATAATTAAATAAATCACTATTTATTTAATTATCTTCTAGGAATAATTAATTAAACCAGTGTTTAATTAATATTCCTTGTCACATTTGACCCAATTATGAGAAATAAATAGATAAATCATTAATTATCTTATTTTTCTCTAGGAATAATTAATTAATCACTAATTAGTTATTATTCCTTGTCATGTTTGACCAAATCCCTTAGGAATAATTAAATAAATAATTATTTGTTTATTATTCCTTAACCATATTCCTTGAGATGATAAATAAATAATTTATTTATTTATTATTTCTAAATAAAAGTTTAAATACTTTTTCCCTCCAAACCAAATATAATAAAATATTGCGAATGGTTAATTCTAGAATGGGGTTAATAATATTTTATTATTGTTCATTATTCCAGGATAACCTAATATTTTGTTATAAATAGAAGGGTTTTCCATTCATTCTTCAATTTCGGTTATTTTTAGTATTGTTGCAGCTCTGATTATTATCATTGTCGCACACCATCTTCTTTTTCATTTGAGTACTCATTGAGCTCAAACATTTTTTTGTTGGGTTTTACACA
>APFE031130222.1:16231-41032 GCA_000404065.3 Pinus taeda
TTATTGGAGTTACTTGTGCTTATTTTACTATCAAATTTTGTTGTTTAACTATGATTGTGGCATAGATCATAGCTTTGGCATGTTTTGTTTCTATCATTTGCTGTAGATATACAATGTTTAGCAACCATTTTCATTGTTAGGGTTGTTTTTCATCCACAACCTAAAGTGGTTTCTTTTCGTACACACTCAATAAGAAAACACAATAACACTGGTCGCTGGCAAGAAACTCTATGAGATCGACTTTGGGTTCCTGGTTGCTCCCTTGCCTATAACATGATAGCGAATGATGCCTAAGATGTCCATAACATCATTGGGACCCAGGGAGATGCTGTATGAGTGGCTGAAATGTCTCCCAGGGATTTTGAAGCTAATGTTGGATGACTGCGTTTGATGTTTCCATTGGTTCCACTGCCTTAAGGTCACATAGGAGGTCAAATCCATCATAGTGGCCTCTCATATCATGTTTACCCCAGTTAGCTAATTACTTGATTAGATGTGGGATGAGGGTGTTACAAGACACGAGTTCAATGAAACCAAGGAATTGAAGCTAGAGGGACAAGAACCTAAAAGGGTTACGGGCGTAATTCTATGGGGTGTTCATTGATAATTTAATGGGTTAATAATCAGAGCCATTCTATGGGAGGATGAAATATTTGAGTGGCAAGTTTTCCAATAGGAAGATATCAAAGACCAAGAACCTATCTAACCTTGCAGCTATATGTCCATGACTAGATTGTCTATTATTCCATGTGAAGCACTACCTGGAGGGGTTAATATCCAAAAGGTGTAGAGAGGATATTAAATCTTCCTTAGATTTTTGGATGGGATCCCTAAACATCTTCTCTCCTTTCTTTTATTTATGATGAAGGGTAGTATTTAAATCACCTCCAATAATACAATTTTCCTCAAATTTTGAATCCTTTAGCTCCATAAGAGATTGCAAACACTCTTGTTTTTCTCTAAAGTGAACTGGTGTGTAAAGAATTATGATTGAGCATACTTGGTTTATGGTGATAATTTGGAAGGAAATATCGATCCAGTGCTTTGTCTTTCTATTGTTTAGTAACTTGAGCTGGTTCAGATCCTAGAAAGTTCCCAGTCTTCCTGATGCTCTCCAATAACTAACTGAAAGGATAAGACTCTTATTCGATATTTTATTATGATTAAATGAGAGATAATTCTCATCCATTTTGGTATTCTCAAAGAGGGAAATAGATGGATTCTCCTTTATTATTAATTATTTTTTCTTAGCTATTTGTTTCCTTGAACTGAATCCCCTTAAATTCTAGGAGATTATATTCATTATTGACTTTTTAGATTTGAAACCCCTTTCGAGGGGCCTATTCCTTCTCCCTTTTTCCCTTGTTTACTTCTATGATATGCTAGCTAATGAGGAATGGTACTCTAAAAACCCAACTCTTTATATTTTTTCAATTTTTTTCTTTGCTTATTTCTTTATTGGTTTTCAGCCTTGTTCTCCTGAATTTTCATCCATTTCTTTAGATTTCTCTACCTCATATTTCTTATATGCAAAGATCACCATAGGGACCTGACCCACAACTTGTTTTGAGGAAAGGTAAGCCTCCTCCTTGTCTTTAGATGAATCCTTTGCAGATTCTTGCGAATATTCAAGCGCTTAGTTCTTCTTTATGGGGGATTTCTGTCGTTTTTTTCTTTCTGGCTCCCACATTTCTTTAGATATGCCATATTCATTATTGATATTTTTCAAAGGCATCAAATTTATTGTTTAAGCCCTCTTGATTCCCTGATTGACTCGAATTCTTCGTATTCACACTAGTGTATTGTTATTTCTTATTGCTTTGGGTTTCTGAGATTCTTTTCCATGTTGAGGGGTCTATTGCGTGTTGGATAATTCCCTTCTCTTAGATTTCTACCATGGTTAACCATGCTCTCCTTGATTTTCATTTGTTGCATGCGAGTTTGAACAACTCCCAGAAAAGTTTCCTTATTCGTGGCATATCCTGCATTTAAAGTGAAGTTGATCATAATCAACTCTCTAAATATGGGTCCAATCATCCACACAAAGGTTGATTTCTACTGAGTTCCCTTTCCCTAGATAAACTTCCATATAGATTCTAGCACAAACAAATAAATCGTCCTTAGGCTCTGCAGAATCAATAGACTTCCCGAAAGAGTTTCCAATCAATATAAAAGTGGCATTGTTCCAACAATGTAAAGGTAGATATCGAAGTTTAACCCAAATGTAGATGACTATGGGGATATCATACTTAGGGTTAATGTTAGGGTTCAACTAATCTAGATACATCCCTTGAGATCCCATAAAATATCGGCTGCTTCTAAATATAAAATCTCAATCTTCCTTGAGTTTGAAGTAAAATGTGAAGAAACCCTTTCCAACAAAGGAAGAAACAATTTCCCCCTTCATCTTTGGATTCCAATTCAACTCGATCTAGGTTTTAATGTATTTGGGAGAGGGCCATAAACCCGTAAATTTCTTAATCAGACCTCGATCTGTAAGTTGTGTAGCCCTTGTCCTTTGGAATTTGATCGATCTTTTTGACAAAGTTGGAAGGAGGAGGCTTCTAGAACTTAGGTCCATTAGTGAGAAAGTTATTGAAGGCGAAAAAATCCTTGCAGAGTTGGAAATCATGGTCCAGATCAGCCATGATGGCCTCCTAGCAAGAAAAACCCTAGGGTTGCTGTAAGACTTATTACACAAAACTAACTTCTGGATGAAGGAGGGATCCAAGTTGGCGCAGGGCAACAGCATACATAACCTGCGAAAAAATGATCACCCCAGAATATCTAGCCAATGAGGGAGAGGCTTGAAGAAATTAACCCAATTAGAACACAAAATAAGAAAATCGTGGCCTAGGCCTCAAAACCTAGGAAGACCGCAAACCTATCTTCACCAATCCGGAACTACAGAGCTCATAGAAAATGAGTATTTGTTATTTTATTCTGAACAACACACTAATAAAGTGTTTTAACCATAGGATTTATTTTTATTTTTATTGGCTTTATATAATATATACATAGTTGATATTCAAATACTTTACTCAACATGGATATTGCATTATTTTATTATATTTCATTATTTTATTTATGATTCGAATCATCTACATTTTTAAATACACATCGTCATTTTGGAAGTATATATATATATTATATATATATATATATATATATATATATATATATATATATATATATATATATATATATATATATATATATATATATATAATATTACACATCCCCTTTATATTGGAATGTAATATCAATACTATTTTTATGTCATGTGTGAACTCCATATTGGGTAGTAAAGAAATCGTGTCTTCTGGAAAACAATTATAGACTAAATTAAAAAAATACATTCAATTATTTTATCCCTTTTATATCAAATTAATGTAAAATTAAGATGGAAATTGTAGTATTTGAAGTATTTTATTTGTTATAAACATTGGAAAATTATTTTTATTTCATTATTTCTTTTTAATTTGTTAATGTAAATATTCTTTTATTTTTCTAAAATGTAACAATTTTTGAAAGAATTTGTCATTTTGGGAAGTATATATATATCTTACACATCCCCATTATATTGAAATGTAATATCAATATTATTTTTATGCCATGTGTGAACTCCATATTGGTTAGTAAAGAAATTGTGCCTTATACTAAAATATGGAAAGCAATTATAGATTAAATTAAACAAAAATAATACTTTCAATTATTTTATTATTTTTATATCAAATTAATGTAAAATTAAGATGGAAATTGTAGTATTTGAAGTATTTTATTTGTTATAAACATCGGGAAATTATTTTTATTATTGCTTTTTAATTTGTTAATGTAAATATTCTTTTATTATTCTAAAATGTAACACTTTTTGAAAGATTTTGTCATTAATGTGAAAGGGTGAATGAGATTTCACTTGTTTTGGTAAATTGTGTGCATAGGATAACAATTTTGGATACAAGGACCTCCCAAAGTGATAGCCCTTTTCATGTCATTTTGTTTGATAGGTGGAAATTTTTTTGGGTCCTCCTAGTTGGAGAGATATTAAGTTTTGAAGATTGATGCCCCATATATGGGTTTTTACACTAAAACATTTTCCCCAAGGGTTTTTACTTTAACATTCACTGTTGGACTAAAAGGAAGGTCAAAATCTAATTTTAGAAGTCAAAATTCATGGATCCAAATCTGAATTGAAAGAAGAACATATGACAAGCAAAAATCTCTCTCTCTCTCTCTCTCTATATGTATATGTATATGTATATGTATATGTATATGTATATGTATATGTATATTATATATATATATATATAATATATATATATATTATATATATATATATATATATATATATATATATATTATATATATATATTAATATATATATATATATCCCTAAGTCTCCTCCAATCTGATCGGATCATCTCTTTCAATTTGGACTTAATTCAATCATAATTTTTCATAAGGAAATAATTATTCAATTCAATTAAACACTGCCATAAACATGACTTTTCTAGGCTTGCTTTAACCCCTATATATTGCTCAATTCATTGGAAGTTCTAAGTAATATTTTTTCATGAATTTGAGGCAGAAAAATAAGAAGTTTGAGGTCTAAGCTTAGTTGAATATCTCAAGGAATACCAATGTTTAAAGTTTATATCCTAAAAGACATTTAAGGCTTTGTTTTTGAGACATATTTTGTTCAAAATGTAAGGTATTGGTGGCCCTCACATGAGGCTACTCATAGGGATGTTTTTTGCAAGTTAGAGGTCTCCTTGAGGCAAAATTTCGACCTCTCTAAAGAAAATCATTTGATGTCATATTCAACCTACATGAGGAGAAGTTTCTAACATTATGAAGCTATCATTTGAGGTTTTCGTTTGGCTTTCTTAAGGAAATTTCGTGGTAGATTGTTGCCTGATCTGCAGTTTTCCAAAGTTGCATTGAAATCGAATTTCAAATTTGATCTGATGACATTGAGGGATTATTTCGCAACTTGTTTTGAGGCTAAGGATCCTTCATGATTTGACCAAGAGGCTTATCTATGCAAAGTTGAAGGCTCAATTGTGAAAGGTGTGGAAACTTCCTTTTATTGGTTCTAAGAATTATTTAGGGCTTCTTGAGAAGAAAAATTAAGGGGTATCACGAGGTTGTTGTGCTATTGAAGATTGATCACAACTTTGACAAAAATGTGGCATACCTTGATTATCTGAAGTAGGATTTGATCTCATTTTTGAAGAAGTTTGAAAAGTTTCCTTTTGAGGCATATCCTAAAGAGTTATTCTTAAGCAGGTTTTGAAAACACTCTTGAGTAGACATTAAAGTCATTCTTGGAGCAGTTAAATGAAGGAGGATTCTTGATGTTCGCTGGAGTAAGAACAAATGTGGTTTAGATGATCTAAGATATGAAATTTATTAATACATTGACATGACAAGGGGCATAACTGAAGTTGTTTGAGTGTTGTTGTAATTGGGCCATTGTGCTTGGCACGAGAGCCCACGAAGATATTATTTTATATTTTATTCTATAGGGTGGCAAGGTGTTGTTAGGAAGGAAGTTGTAGCTTCCTTTATAGGTTGTCGCCTCCTTCTAGTAGGAGCTAGTAAATCTAGGGTTGTAGCGCTTATTGATATAACTGCTAAACTGGAAGTTAGCTTCCCTTGTAATATACAAATATTGAACATGTATATATATCTTGTGTTCAACTGATGTGATGTTATTGGCTAATTGTTTTGATACTTAAATTGTTGAAGTTTATGAAATACTGAAATATTGATTGACCCCCACTTAATATTTCCAACAATGTTATTTGATAACATTTTTCCATAGTGGGTGGGAGAGTTCAATACAAAATAGGGAGGAAGATTAAAATATAATAGGCAGACAAACATGAAAAATTCATAGGAGACAAACTCTTCACCATTTTTCCTGTCTTTTCCTTTCTTACCATGCCTTCACAATCACCCGAAAACAATTAACAATGGAGCCATCGCAACCCTAAATAAATTACATAATATGAGAATTTTACGGAAATTATATATAAATCACTGAAATATAATGTGCATAATCTGTTAACAATAAAATAGCTTTGATAAAATTAAATTTACTTTAACTACTATAACATTCTTAAATATATGTGTGGGTGTGAGAAAGAAAGAGATCATATTTCCTTTTTAAGAACAATTTATAATATTTGGTGTTTAGTCCTCACCAAGTCACTGTTAAAATTTCATGGGGAGTGGTTAAGGATAAGATCTATCTTTGGGGGAATTAAACTAGCCCAAGGGGCATCCAAGCTTGATCAAGCTTCGCATAACCATGGTGACAACATCCCATTAATGAGTAAATTATTATTCCATACAACATTGGAACTAACCCCAATCACCCTCTTAAATATAATTATATATGTACATAAAGTCCCATAAAAAAAATAAGTTAAAATCTTAAAAGGATAAAAGATGGTTTCATATCCCATTAGTTATTTGAAGGATAAATTTGCAAATTTGCTTAATATTATAGTTTAATGTGGTAAAAAAGAAATTATATAATTCATGTGTATGATGGAAAATATGGTTCATACCAATTATGTACTTGGTACATATAGTGTTTTGAAATTGACAAAGGAAATTTCAATATCTTTTAAAAATCTACTTACAAATTCCATGAAGATGGAGGTGTGGTTGTCATTTATTTAGTAGTTGATATGTATAACACATGTTTGTTAACATTATTTCTATTATTCAATTAAGTTTAAGTTATGTACTTGATTATGTTTGAATTGTTTGAATTATATTTTAATATAGGTATTTTTATAATTAAAGATAATATGATGTAAAATATTAATTATGACGAGTTTACTATTTCGTAAATATATGATAATTTTAAATATAATTGAAATAATCATCACCATATTATAGATTAAGATCATAATTTATAGTAAAAAATTCTTATTAAAATAATATTGAGTTTGAAATGTTATTTTGTATTCATCAAATCGTATATAGGAAACAATTGTTTGTTTGAAATCTTTCAACTCTGTATTTATTAGTCACAACTAGATCATAAGATGGCTATATAAATTAAAGAATCAATTAATTCCAATTATAACATAGAGCAATCTCATCTCAAGAAAGCCACAAACATCTCGTCTTATTTATGACATATAAGGTATTTTGTACTAAATCTCATCATATTAAAGGTAGTCTTTCCCCCTTCTAGTGTTTTTTACAATGGAGATCATAGGAAGTACAAGAGCCTTCGTTGATATAATTAATGATTGTGTCAACAAAGTTCCTATTTCATTTTATTAACAAGAAACCTACACAAATTATAGTATCTCACAATGCACACAATGATGATGACCAAATCTTGCACTTCAACATGAGCACTAATTTCCTTTGCAAATTAACTCTTGATTTCTAACTGGAAATCCTTCTTAAGAAATTCATAGTTATCCATCACAATCCTAAAAGTCCAACACATTCTCTTCTAAGAAATGTGTCAATATAGGTCAAATCAACTCTTGGCAAGATCCTATTCAAGGAAAGTGCACATTTGTTTGTCCATTATAGACAAACTAACCTAATTTTTTCTTTAGAGATAGTTATTTTTTCCAATAATAATTAAGATGATCATATAGGTAAAGACATGGAAACATACCTCCAAATTGAAAACAAGGATGTCTCATTTGTAATTTTATGTAGTTGTCAATTTTTGAAGATTTTGTTTCTGGAATTTTATCCACAACAAACATTTTTAATCAATGTTTCAAGTCCATATCAGGACACGTCATTAGGAGTAATTAATGAAAGGAGTGTTGAAAAGGTATAAATATATGAAAATGAAAATGAAAATGAGGAAAATAACCTGACAAGAGGTCAATATGGGACCTTAGGGCATCAAGAATTCAAGAAGAATAACCATACTGACATTTACTTTCATTCAGACTCCCACCATTACCCAACTGAAAAAATTGGAACCTTTAATACATTGACCTTAATAGATGTTAGGATATTTGATAAAGATCACTTGGATCAAGAGTTGGATAATCTTAGTAAGGTGTTCAAAGAAATTGGTTACGAAGATGAATAAATTACCAAGGCCATTAAAAGAGCAAAAGAAAAGAAGAATCTCTCACAAAATCCTATAATATTCAACCTTCCTAGATAAAAGCTCACCTTCCATACATTCATGGTGTAACTGATATAGTAGCTAAAATTCTTTAGAAAAAAATTATTGGTTATGTATTCAAAGCAATAATAACTATAAGGAAAGTTACGAAATTTGTTAATGACAAAATTGATCAACATCAAGTTAAAGGGGTCTATAAAATAAATTCATCCTGTGGAAAAATATACATTGGTGAAACAGGGAGGTAATTTAAAACAACAATAAAAGAGAATTTTGTTGACATTAAAAATCAGTGATCTTGCTCCTCTACTCTTACAAAACACTCCCTCCACATCATACATCACATATTCCTGGAAGACGGGACAATCATTGCAAAAGAAGATCACTACTTTAGGAGAAGATTCAGGGAGAACCTCAAGATATTAGGACATCCAAACAACCTCAATAGTGATGTTGGTATTTAATTTAGTAAGTGTTGGCTCCCTATACTCTCTCAGCTTTAAAGTTTGTTCCCTCCCTGTCAATATTAAATTAATAGAGCCATTATTGACATTATCACTGTTATCATAGTATTAATAATATTACTTTATTAATTTTAATATATATCCTTCTTTTTTTCGTTTCTATTTAATATAACTTTATCTATCTAATATAATTTAGAGTTCTTAGATCTCTATATATATTTTACATTAACAAACACATAATTTTATTAACTAAGGCATTAGTTCTATTATATTAATTAAAATAAATTAAATAATATTTTATACGAAGTTCCATTAATATATTTAGGTACTATATTATTAGTCCCTGCCCTCTGGGCCTGGCAGGGACTATAGTAATCGGTTTTTTACGATTGCATTAGTCTGACACAGGAATCGATAAATTCATTTTCCCTTAAACCAAAGTTTGGCGATATTTTCCATTAATCCATGCCATAAAATATGTTTGCCGATGCGTGTAACCAATCACAACAACGTTCGTCTTATTTGGCCTCAGTACGAGGTATACGATCTGAAAACTTAGAAAAATGTTCGGAAAGCAGTTGGTTAATTAGAACAGCGTCGCCTGCCTGAAGTAATGCTATCTTTGGGATAGCATTAGTTCGCTAACATTTAATGTTAATTATTGGGAACTAACATTACGGAGAAATGGGGTATGGTGCCGTGTCGAAATTGCAATGCCGTGTCAATTTGCATGGAAGCAAGACTTTACTTAGCCTCCCTTAAAACGCCTTCACTCTCAGCTGCTGCTTCATCTGCAACGCATTATGCTAATTCATATCCTCCTTGCTTTCGATTATCAATTGTCTATGGCAAGCCTGTCACGCACAGTGATATTAATCGAATTGTTGCTTCCGGTTCTCCTTTCTGCGCTGCCTCGCTTTGGCTTCCTGCCCGCTCCACCCTGCACCATAGCTCTCGGCGGTGGCTTCCTGCCCACTCCACCCTGCAAGAAGTAACTGACGAACAACCACAAGGCTACAGTTTGATTATCCAATAATTCAACAGTATTGATATAGTCCGAATTCAACTGTTCAGGTAAATCCAACCAGTTCGTTATTCTGTCGATTACAGCTGCTATTCTTAAAATCAACATTTTATTTTTGTTCTTGATAATATTTGACAATTCTTTGACATCCATTTTTTTCCTTCAGACAAACAGAGTCAATCTGTAGTGTTTTTACCTGTCCTTCGAGCTTCTTTTTCTCCGCGACAACTTCCTCGTACTGCTGCTTGAGATCATCGTAGTCTCGTTCGAGCTGCTTCGTCTTCCAGCGCGCCCGATGGTTCTGGAACCACACTGCTACCTGTCTCGGTTGGAGACCTAATTCGGCTGCGAGCTGCATCTTCCGCTCCGGTTCGAGTTTGCTCTCGGTCCAAGTTCTTTCCCTCGACAATAACTCGGTTTTGCGATTTAACTACTCGCTTGATCACGCCCGTCTGACCTTTATCCTTCCCTGCGTTTATCATGACCTGCAAATCGTTCAATTTAAAATTGATCATTCTAAGCAATCTCAATAAAGCCAATCGTGCCTAATTGTGAAAGGAATTATTTTATCTTGTGTTATTTTTCGTTAGTAATTTGGGATAATGCGTGTTCTTTCTATTTTTGGGCTTGATTTTTCTAATTTATACAAATCCAAACAAACCCATTGAATTAAAAAACAAACCCCAAAAGAATTACCTCACCATATACAAATTAGAACTCAATTCTATTTAATTCATATGATTTGAGCATCGTTAGTTGAACGGGCCTTAACATTCAATCTATGTTCCCCAACCTCAATGAGTTCACCAAAATGATCTTTCAGTATATACGAACCGATTACAGGATCTGACATCCAAGATGTCTGAGAAGAACCTACAACAACTTTATCATCTATTTGTTTTGGGTCTCCTTCGGTCTTTCCTCATGCCTGAAAGAGCATTAAAAGCCGACTGGATGATTCAAATATTCTATCGCTCGAAAAAAATGATGGATTGAATATTAATTTGTTAAAGGGTCTTTCACAGTAGGGGGTTAGCTGTAATACTCCTGAAGGTTGCTGAACAGTGCTGCCGCAGCGTTGCCCTGGGCTTCCATGGTGCCGCCATTTCGAGGTACGCAATAAAACCCAAAGCCCAGGTTAGCTGAAACATGGCTCTACCGCTGACAATGTCGTGAAAAGCTTTTACAGTGGAACACAAAAGTATTTGCAGCGTTTGTGGTTTAAAACACTGAAATAGGAAATTCTTGCTCAGGTATGCAAAGACTCTCAGACCCTCTGAAATGGTACAAAATGCTTAAATATACCCGAGAAGCAATGTGTTTGTCAAAACAAAGAAATACATTGAAACCTGTTTACCGTGGCCTGAAGCCTAAACTCCGCACGCAGTCTAAATTCTGTGTTCTGTGTCGATTGAAAATGCCTCACTTACGCACTAGCAGGTAATCCCCTTCCTGGTGTGTATCAAGTGCTTTGAAACCTGTTTACCGTGGCCTGAAGCCTAAACTCTGCACGCAGTCTGAATTCTGTGTGGATTGAAAATGCCTCACTTACGCGCTAGCAGGTAATCCCCTTCCTGGTGTGTATAAAGTGTAGCACGTGGCTTGCATGCAAGGTGATCTTTGGTAATCTTGATATATACGTGGGCACTATAGTTTTGCTTTTTCACATTGATTTACTGGCTGGTCAACCTACAATATAGTCACTTGTTGGAACATTCTCGAGACTCCAGTTGTCATGCTCCAGAGAGTATCTTGTGGTTCATTAAACAACTGTTAAGTGTTGCGATGATCATTGTCAATACTTAGGGTTTAGATTGTGCGGCTTAGAGGTTAGCTGGACAGCTAGATCGTGACTAACCCCCATACCCCACCACAATGTCGGCTCATTTGCAACCTGCACCATTCGATGGGACCTCTGTTATATGCGTTGAAACCCGAGGCAATCCTATAAACTAATAATAATATCGACAGTACACCAAGATCCTCGTTCGAATCCAGACAATATGCGGCACCTCCAAGATTGTCGTTTGTAAAGGACTCCCCGAGGTTTTCATGCGACGGCAAGGAAATTTCCAGGCCATCTACAATCGAGCGGAAAGATGCAGCTGTACTTCGGTGCTCTTCGCAGCCCTCCCCAGTCACCCCGACATGGATATCTCGCTCTGCAAGGCTGCCAAGGTCGGCTTTTCTTTCTTTTGTGAATTCTAATTTTACCTATTTGCAGCATAAATAAATTGCATCGATTAATTAATGCAGGCTGCAATGGAGGCTGAGGCGAAAAGACTTGCAGAAGAAGAAAAGGCTCCACACAGATCCGTTATACAGCTTGAGGAATTCTATCAAATGTATGACAGCATTATAAAGAAGTCTGAAAATTCAGCAATATCAAGATCTGAAGCTGATATTAAGGGAAATAAGAAGCTAGACCTTCAACAGCTTCTCCACGAACTTAATGGACTTATACTTTTTAACTTGCCAGACTCAGCAAAGAAGTTGTCGACCATCGCTAAACTTGACCTTTCTAATAACAATATGAAGGTAGTAGATACAACAATATTGCATCGTTACATAGGCTTTCTTGATGTCATATATCTGATTTTTCTTTCAATATTAATTTCTTGCCGTAGTGTCTGCCCGAATTCATGACGATTCTGGTGAATTTGAGAACTCTCGACGTCCATTCGAACCAGCTCACATCGCTGCCACAATCCATGGGACGACTGCAAAAGCTTAAGATCCTCAATATTTCTGGAAACTTCTTCGCCGAATTGCTGGAGAGCATTCTAAATTGCCGGTAAAAATTGTATTCGACCCTCAGTATTTTCAAGAATATTTAATTCAAGCTACTCAATGTTTTTAGGAACTTGTTTGCCCAATTTTTCAAGATTGCCGGTAAAAACCGTATCCGAACCCTAATTTTGAAGATTTAATTCTCTGCAATTTAAAGGATTGTATGATTTTACGGCTAACATATTACACTTATCTCTATCGGTTGGCTGAAAGAGCTGATTATTGATTTCAACAAGCTACAACGGCTGCCTGAGACGCTCAGAATCAAACTGTTTAACCTGCAGAGGCTCTCTGTTCATTCCAACAAAGCCACCTGCATGGGAATGGTCTGAGATCTCATGGCAGCCACCTGCATGGGAATGGTCTGAGATCTCATGGCAGGGACTTGCTGCCATGCAACTCATCTTGTTATAATTGATTCTAATAATTATAATTAATTATTATACACATTTATATACTATTAACTTTATATTAATTCTAATTATTTTCATCATTCTTATATATTAAATTATTTACTATTAACAATAAATTTTCTTTTAACTAGAAAGAGTAGTATATTTATATATAAATCGTGCCCGCTCGTGTCCAAAATCAGGATTTTACATCAAAATTTTGAGCCTACTAAGGGATTCTAAAAATTAATTTGTTCCCCATCCCTTCCCAGAGAATTATTTCCCCAAAAAGCGAAAAATAATTTCCATAATTGGTAGCCTGTGGCTATACATTCTATAGTTCTGATGTAATAAATATATACAAGTGAAGTTTGTCATTAAAAATCATCTTTAAAATAAGAGAGAAAACAAATTACTCCTCCATCGGTACCAGACTATTAAGATTGAGTCCATTATATTCTTCATCAGTCCTTGGGTTGTTCTCTGCCATCTTCAGCTTCAGTTGTTCAATTTGTTGTCTCAACGCATCCACCTCATCTTCCAATTGTCGGATGCTTCTCCTTCGTTTCTAGCACCTACTTTTGTTGTTGATGGATGCACCTATGCATAATTTCCAGACCCTCCCTCAATTCCATATTCTCTTTCACACAACCATTACAGATATGAAAATTTTTCCACGCTCTCAAGCCCTGCCTTTCCTCGACCCCCCCGTCCGAGGCTGACGACAGCCCCAGGAACCAGACAACAAGCACTCCTCCATTGAGTTGCTCTACACACTTATTTTCACCACCAGGGAGCTACCAGAGTGACCAATCTCCAAGGTGCCATGAACCCCCCACTCAGGATTGTTCCAGGCAATCAACACAATGCCACCATCTTCCTGCACAACGAACATGACGCCCTTATCAGCACTCAACTTCCTCCCACGACTGTGTAAACCACCGGTTACCACCCTTGTGGCCAACACCCTAACTAGAATCCTCCAGAAATTACTCAGTGACCTCAACCTTGGCCATTGGACCTTTGTAGAGACCACCTGAGTAGATATTGACAAAAAAAAATGACAAAAGATGAAACTGTTACCCAATTTATAGAATATGCAGGCTCAAACTCTGATCCAAGATTGTAAATTAGTACTGATTATGCTAAGATCCCAATGCTCCACCATTATTTCCCATCTTCTCACTTCGTCCTTCATCCTTACCCACACCTTCCTCCCATGCACAATTTCAGAGATTGAGATCAAAGGGATTAAATGCTTCTCACCCTCTCCCATTTCATTACTTGCTCCTATGATGGAACAATCGTCACTGCAACTATTACTTTGATGTGAGCACTGGTCTCTTATGCTGTGAGATGTCCTGGTACCACGTGTAGGATAATCGTGATGAGTTCAACCACGCTGTAGCAACAAGTTGATCATACCTAAGACACAAGGCGCGAGGATAAGCCAGGTTGAGTTAGGGCCGATGAGATTGGGATCAAGGAGCAGGGGATGGTTTGGTTCGAAAGGAGGTATCCTAGATTGAAATGAAGAAGGGTGACAAGGGCTAAGGGGAGAAATGACATGGTAGAAGATGGGAGGGGAAGGAAGTGGTGGGGGGGGGAATGAAGAGGATGAAGGGAGAGAGGGGGGAGCAAGGGGTATATAGGTGTTGACCCCAAATTAACCTTGCTTATTTTATTTCCTTTTCTCTTGATCTAGCCAAGAGTGCCTTCCCCAATCCAATGTTTGAAAACCTGTACCATGTTTAGGGAATGTATAGTGTTTCCTCTATTTCATTCACTATACTTCTTTATACATTCAACTGACAAGCCAAATTTTCTTGCTTATGTGATTCCTATTTATTCCCTCTTAGGATGTGAAAGAATGACACCATATAAAAGAGAGGAATCACACCTTGGGACCTCTTAATGATTTCGTTTAGATTCAGAATGTTTGCTAATGAATTGTATTTCATATGTTTTATTATCAACATTGAGTCTCCTAAGACTTAGATCTTCCTGATGCCCTTCGTTAGGGGAATTTTGAGGTCTAAAATGGGCCTCCTAAGAAAAAGATACAACCAAAATAAAATTTATAAGAACCAATAGGATTCAAGATAATGATGTCAACCATGGGGGATGATTCACCATTTTTTTGAGTAAAAAAGTAAAAAATTAAAAAAATAATAAAATAATAAAACTACTTTTTCAACTCATATTTTCAACTTATCTCCCTAATGATTTACTCAAATTTAAAGCAGGAGTACTTGTTGGATGCAAAACTTAATTCCTCATCCAAAGAGTACTCATGTTGCATATCTTCGATGGAACCTACTACACAAAAAATGAGAACCACATGAAAAGACGTGATTGCAATCACATTTTTAATGTATTTCTCATTTTTCGTAGCAGGGTCCATCGGAAGTATGCAACATGGGTACTCCTTATATGAGGAATCAAATTATGCATCCAGCGATTGTTCTCACTCGAAATTTGAGTAAACCCATAGGACGATAAGTTGAAAATATGAGTTGGAAAGTAGTTTTTTCTTTTTTTCCCTCTAAAATTTGATGATGTAATCTAATCTCATATTATTATTTCCACTATTATTTTATAATTTCCTTAAGAGGCCCATTTTAGACCTCAAAATTCCCCTAATGTTTTTGAGTCAGAGAAAGTCTGAGGAATAAACCATAAGCCTCAGCTTGATTGTTTGTCTTCCTTACCAGCCCCCAAGCATATATGTCTTCGATGCTTCCTTCGATATTAATGAGAATCCCTCCCTCTCCTGCCACCCCAGGATTACCTTTTGATGCTCCATCAAATTAGAGAGTCCATTATTTTGAATATCTCATCCATTCCACCAGCCCCTTAGAAGACAATATTAGGATCCACGGGGCACGAGGAGGGTTGCCTTTAGCCGAAAGCTGGGGAGAAGGGGTACATACCCATGGTGGAATCCATATATACTCAATTTGATCCAAGGAGGGATCAATTTTTGGTATGTATAATTCCATAGATGACGAAAGGGTTTTCATGTCTGTAACACTAGTTGAGGGGTAGGTCTTTTTGAAGATCGCTTTGTTCCTTGTTAGTCAATTTTTCCAACAGACATACATGGGAAGAGCAAACTAGATTTATTTGAAGATGCTTTTGGCCTAAAGGGAGCCCAAATAGAATTTGGGCAAAGAACTAAAGAAAATAAGGAGGTTAAACGATCATGAAGTCTGACAGTAAAGAGGGCCTAGAACCACTAACCAAACTTCCTTAGCCACTTTATAATGGAGAAAGAGATGGCAAATGGACTCTTCTAAATTTTCACAAAGTGGGCATATGGAAGGGTTCCAATATGACCCCATTTTTGAAGGTTCTCTGATGTGAGGATTCTTTTATGAGATAGCAACGAGAAGAAAAATATTACCTTTGGGATAGAATTTGGTTTCCAAATTTGATTCCAGATGGAGAATTTAGGTTGTACATGGGATTTAAAGAGCAGGTGATAATATCCTTCTTTAATAGTTTAGCTAGTATTTTTCCATCCCCAACTATTTGCGACTGTGAGAGCTATGGGGGTGCAACCTCTTAGTTTATTAATACATTTTTCTCTTTGTGGGAGTAGGGCCTTCGGGATGTTATCAATCTTCCACCCCTTCCACCCTCCTTTTTAATCCCATTCTAATATCTAATCCAAAATTTACACCCCTCCTTGCCTCATGAATATTCTTAGAGCATCTAGGGAAAGATCCAATCCCAAGGGATCGAGGCCCAGAATCAAATTTGTGAAAATGTTTATGAAGGCTCCATTCCTCGGGACTTTGCTTATATTTTTTCTTATGATGTTTGAGGGAGAATTAATGAATTCCCAGATGGGGGAGCCCAAAACTGTGTCCTCCCTCCTCTCCTGGTCATTTTGTTGATTTAAATACTTTGCCTTAATCACCTAAGTCCACCATTGATTCGGCTTTATGATCATGGTCCAATGTATCTTTTCTCCTGTTGTCATGTATTCTATCCTTGTGTCCCTTATTCCCAATCCACCATGTTGTTTCAGAGATTTCATCATTTTCCAATTTACCAAATGGTATTTTTTGGTTTTTGTTCTCCATCACTCCCGCATGAATTCCCTTATATACATCCCCATTTGGTGTAATATGAACTTGGGGGCTTGTAGGTCTGAAAACTGATACAAAGGGATAACTGACAAGACAAAATTCACTAGGGTTTCTCTACCCACATGGTTAAGCTGTATCCCCCCCCAATTTACTATTTTTGTTTTCATTTTATCCTAAAATTTTTGCCAGGCATATGGAGCAGCTCATCTTAGGAATATAGTTATTCCTAAATAATTGAAGTCTTTCAAGTCTCTTACTGATCTGAACCCTAATATTTCTTTGATTTTTCTTCTCTTTCTAGATGGATATATTCCAACTGTAGATGTGGTTCTTGCTGTCATTGATCCCCCCTCCCCAAAGAATTGAGGAATCTATCTAAGTTTGTTTTGAGGCTTCGAGCAATTATAGCCGAGGATCCTCCCATCAAAATTGCATCATCTGCAAACTGTCCATGATTTATACTTCTGATTCCTTCTTTGTACCTGAGTCCCAAAAGATTGAGAGAACTTATTTTGTGCTCCACTTTCCTACTCAGGGCATCTGCCATAATGATGTATAAAAATGGTGAGAGGGGGAAGCCTTGACGTAGACCCCTGTAATATTTGAAGAAGGCAGCCACCTGACCATTGCTTAATGAAGTAATCCAAGGGGAATATATATAGAAGCTCATCCATTTGATAAATATATTACTTAGCCCCATTTTCTTGAGGACCTTTATCAGAAATCCATGCCTACTTCTATCGATAGCATTTTCCATGTCCATCTTTATGATCATCCCTTCATCGCCCCTATGCCAAATCGAATCAAGAGCCTCTTGGATTAGGATAATATTGTGAAATATTTTCATACTCAGGACAAACCCCCCCTTGTTAGCGGAGATCAAAGAAGGGAAAAGAGGTTTGAGCCTTAAGGCCAACAACTTCGGAAAAAAATTATAAGAGACATTGCATAGGGATATTGGATGGAATCTAGAGAAGGAAGAAGCATTTGATTCTTTGGGGATTAGAGCCAAGAAGGAAGTGTTTATGTCGTCGCCCATGACAAATTTCTTGAATGAGTAACCCACGATTCTGTAAAAAACGTTCTTTATTACCTCCCAAAAAAATTGATAGAAGCTAGCTGAGAATCCTTCTAAGAAAGGAGCCTTATTGGGGGGAAGGACAAGATTACCCCTCTGATTTCATCGACCGAAGGAGGTTATACTAGAGTTTTATTCATTTCCTCTCACACCATCTTTGGGATACTTTCTAGGAATAATTCCTTGCTATGTATATCCCTTGTATATATATTTTCAGAGCGTTCAACCGCCGCTTTCTTAATTTCTTCAAAATTATTGATGGTTTTCTTGCCATAATTTATCTGTGCTATGTTGTGTTTTGATTCCCTGAACTGGCTTGTTTATGGAAAAATTTTGTGTTCCTAACCCCAACCTTCAACCAATTATTTCTTCATTTAAATCTCCAATACTCCTCTTCCCTCCTAATATTTGCATGGAGGGCCTTGAAAGTCTCTGCTTCTTTTTGGAAGTATGATACACTTACTAGGGATGTTTCCATTTATCCTTGGATTGAAGCTAAGTTTTCTTCCATCTCCTTGATGTTTCCTTGTGTTCCATGTTTTTTTTCCTTGAGGCAATTTTTAATGTCGCCTTTTAGCCTGTGAATCTTGGACTCAAAAAATAGTTACTGGGCTTCCCTTAATCCACCCTAACCAAGAGATGGAAACAACCTCCAAGATATCAGGGACATCAAGCCATAAGGCAGAAAAGTGAAAGGGGATAAGACCAAGATCCAGGGGTTGGGATATCTTCAGACTGATTGGCTAATGGTCAGAACTAGACGATGACATAGTATAAGATTAAAGGCCGAAATTTAGGATTAAAAGGTTGTTAAAGGCAAGAAAGTAGTCTAGCCTGGCCGCGATATGGTTCATGCCTGCCTTTTTATTTGTCCAAGTATACATAAATTTCCGAGGCTTGAAATCAAAGAGGTCCAGGGTTAATATGAGATCTTCCATATGCTCCTTGAGGTTATCTCGAACAGTTTAGCCACCCCTTTTTTCATGGATTTCCATTGTTGTATTGAAATCTCCTCCCAAAATACACTTTTGACCATACTTTGTACCTTTTAGCTCCATCAGGTATTTCCAACATTCTTTATTTTCTCGGAAATGAGTAGGATGTAGACATTGATCATTGTTAAGGATTGATGCATCTCTATTATATTAAAAGAAGTTGAAAACCAATGAGTAGGTTTTAAAGAACTTACCAATTGCAGTTCCAAAGGGTTCCACATCGTACAAATTCCTCTTGATGCCCCTCTTGAACTGGTTGTTTCTAGGTTGATGTTGCTCCAAATATTTTTTTGGATTGAGTGAAGGGTTTGCTCATCCAACTTGGTCTCCTATAGTAAGGTGACATCTGGTCTTTCCTTTTTGATTAGGGGTTTCACTTCCATTATTCTTTTCACTGATCCCAGTCCCCTACAATTCTAGGAGAATATATTCATTAATCACTTTTTTGTATTTCCCGCCCCCTTACTTGGGCCCATATTATTTCCTTTTCCCCCCTCCTATGTTCCCTACTCTTGCTAGTTGATGAGGGATAATGTGTTGGACTCCCAACTCTTTATCTTTTTCAATTTTTTCAGTCCTTATTTCCATGTTTGTTTTCTTCCTTCTTTTTTACCTTTTCTTTTTATTTTATTTGTCCTTTTACATTGAGATGTCGATTTAGTCCAACTAGATCTATCTTCACACAAGTTGTTTCATGCACTGTTCCAACCTTCAATACTTTCGCGATCTGTTATAATTGTTTTTTGTGCAACCCTAACTAGGGGCTGAGATGCTTTCACGCTGCTAGGGTAGTGGAATGCACTATTTCCCAAACTACATCACATATCTTACTTATCTTCTCAACAGATCTTAGTTAACTTCACATAAACATATATTATATCTTGCATTCACTTAATCTATACAATTATACACATTCGCGCGTTATATAAGTATTAGAAGTGAATTTCATACCCAATATAACAGATGCATAAAATAGGAAATAAATACACAGAACTGATAGAAAACTTCTCTTTATTAATACTTCCAACTATTACAAACTCGACTCACCCTGTGCACTCACCTGCAGGGGTCCGCGCACTCAGTTGCGGACTACTAGGCCTTTGCACACTCAGCTGCAGAGCCTTCTCCTACTCTACGACCCAAAACTATCCTTTTCTTCACAGATCTATCTCGCATACATCATATGTTCATCTTTTCTTATCCATTGATCTCTTAACTACTTAGAGCCTCACTCTATTTATACAATCCGATGGTCCACAAACCATGGGTAGATTTCTACAGCTGGCATTACAATAACAAAACTAAGGGTGGAAAACCCTATGATTCTTTTACAGACTACGCGCTCCGCGCCCACAAAATGGAGAGTCTTTACATCAAAATTACAATATTTGACCAAAATCTAGGCTCTAAGCCCCAAAACTTCCCTTGGGGGGTCCCGCGCCTAATAGGCCCCCAACACCAACATCGGGACTCGCCCTCAAGTCACTCTGTTGGTGCGGAAATCTTTGCGCGAAGACCTCCAAACTCTGATTGGATCGTGGCAAGTTCGGTAGCGCACTGAGCGACTGCTTGCTATACTTCCTTGACGCGCTATTCAGTGACCGTTGTGGTTGAACTGCTACCCTGGATCCTTTCTTACGTTGCTTGCAGTTGTGTGACCTTTGCTTCAATGGAGGCTGTAATGGTGTACGCCTCATCAATCCACCGCTGTAAGCGTGCCTTGAAAACTGCTTCCTTATGTCGAGCAACATCCACCTGCTGCTTGAGTGCTTTAGCCTACTGCATCCTGGCGAGCCTCTGTGTAAGGGAAACCGTTTGCGCAGTCTCTTTTACCTTTTTGTATCTCTGCTACAGCAAACACGCCTCTATCTGTAGGCGCTCTACGTTTGGGTCCTCCTGCAGGGTAGTGAGGACCTCAAATAATTTTTGCAGTATGTCACTGCAGTGTTGACCACCGTCATTACTATGGTAATCATGGTGGCACGTTGTTCCTTAACCTTTGGAGGCTATGCCTTCAACTACAATTCTACTATCTGAAGTTTCAACTCCAGCTGAACCCTATCCATTTCCTCTTTTGCCTTGCGCACTCGTGTTGCTAATTTTCGGACACGCGCCTCCACTCGTTCTTTTGCTTGGATGGCCAACTTTGGGACCATCTGGCAGGCTTCCTCTACCACCTCCACTATTTGTATGTTGTGTGCCACGATGTCATCGCGTTGCAGGCTCAATCATTCCATGTTGATGTGCTGCTAGCTCATTACATGGAGCACGCGACCCTCCCTGGCTTGTAGTTTTGTAGTGACTCCATCCTGTAAGATATAGAGTGTCTCCTGAGAGAGTGCATCCATGTTTAATCCGATTCCCTTCAACCCACTGACCATAGGCCTGTTGACCTCATTTTCTGTAATGAGTGCACCATCTAGAATCACTATTGTGTTTGTCATTAGGGCGTGCAGCATTTCCTCGGCCATGGACGTGCCTACTACGAGGCCTGTGGACATAGTGCCAGCCTATGGAGTGCACACCTCCAGCTACTATATTTGCATCTGGAGATTCCCCAACACCATCTAGTGTTGCTCCTCAAACTGGTTGAGGGCCTCCATGGTGACGTCCCTCACCATCTCGCCAATATCATGGAGATCCCCCTCAGTGAGGGTGATTGGGTCAAACGAAGTTTTTGAAGCCTTTGACTTCTTTCGCGGCCCTACCTATTCTCTCGAGCACGGATGTTTTAGCTAGGTGGACACTGTATGTGGCTTTGCGCCACCTTTCTCTGTATCGATCTCTGGCTCAGACGAAGGTGACTTCTATCCTTCAAGCTCTTCTTCTATTTTCTTCTGCTACTCTTCTACCAACTTCGCAGCATCACACATTGCCTAGGCCTTAGCCACTACTTCTTCCTTCCTATGTTTCTCTTCCAACTGCGCCATCCATAGTTTCGCCTCTTCCTTCTTCCACTGCACGACAGACTTCGCTGCTTCCACCACGGAGCTAGCTAGAGTGTGCCACTCCAGCGGCTACGACTCTAGGACCGCGAGGATGACATATTCTATCGCCAGATAGGGTAACTTGTGCCACGTCTTCACGGGGTCCTTGCATGCCCTGATGTAGACATGGTGAAAATCTACCTTGAACTCCGTGAAGCTCTCCAGACTGTTGTATACTGTGGGTGATAACTGTGGCTTGTGATTAATCCCCATTCTGATGTTCATCTCCATGAGCACCCAAAATATTTTGTTGTCCCTTATGCTTTGTGCATCCCTAGTCTCCCATAGCAAAGTGTACTTCGTTGCCTCAGGAAGGTCCTGGGTGATCGTCGAGAATTGGCTATCTTCGGGCAATTCCTAGGTCACTAGTACTATTGACAACAAAAGCCACGCATAGTGAAATTTTTTCCCCTGCTCCTGTGCCTCGCGACAGTTCTCAAGGAACTCTCTGCATAAATATTTTTCCCAGTTGAACTAGACCCCTTCTACACATTGTGTTGCTAGCATAACCACTAGCGCGGGCACCTCATCCGCGCGACACTTCTGCATAACCTTCCCTTCCAATATCTACGTCGTGACTTTAAACGCAGGGTTGTTGATGTTGGAAATGGCGTACCCTATCTTCTTCTTCTCTAGCTTAAACTTCTTCTTCATGGCCTCCGCGATGGCCAAATCATCACTCTTTCCCTATGAGATGTTTGTTGGGTCCTACCCTTTGCAAGGGAGCTATATAATTCTATGAATCAAATGGTCTATGATGGGGATGGACTTCTCCAACCATAAGCACCCATCATGTACCAGGTGGAGCAGTTTCCTGATGACATAAATGGTCACTGGGGTGCGATGGTAATGCGGCACCCAGAGTAGGTTTAGAAACCTTACTTTCTCAACTCCTCTTAGCCATTTACGTGGTTCCAATTCTATGATTCCAGTAGGTGCATCTTTCTTTTGGCGCATGAGCTATGCGATCATAATATGTGGGAACTTCTCGTGGTCTGCGAGATCCCAATCCTGAAAATTCAGCACGGGAACTCGTCCCAAGTGCGCTCCTTCTAAAATAATGTCATTAGGGAGTAGCGGATTCTGGAGATAGCTCTTGCTCTCATCTATATCTTTGGGGATCTTTGCTTTACCCTTCCGTAGAGGAACATATGTGGGTAGCGTGGTAAGAGGGTCCTCACCCTGGGTTTCAACTTCCATTTCTACACATCCTCCTCTACCAGGATTTCTTCGAATTCTTCCTCCTCATCGGCCTCCAAATTGATAGCCTTCCCATTTTCTTCCATGATGAGCCTAGTCCTCAGTGGATTTCTAGGTGATACACACACTAGTACCATGGCCTGCTTGTCTTTCTTGGGTCTCGGCGTGCACGGAAATTTAGGGATTTCTGCGACTATCTCGGTACTTTTTGGGGCTTCCACTTTTGTAATGGCCTGCGTAGCTTCCTTGGAGGTCATTACTCTGGTATCCATGGCTTCTTCAGGTGCTTCCATAGTGCGATTCCATAATTCTCTCAACGTCTCAGGTAATTTCTCAAGCAAGAAGATAAAAAAATTCTGGGTTCATGAATGTCTGTGCGCGCAACAACTCAATCCACAAATTGCCAAGTGTTGTTTGCTAGACAACCCTTTGTAATTTATAGCACCTTTTGAATTTGAATTCAACTGTTCCCCCCACATTCAGTCCATTAATGCTCAATTGGCGGCAAATTTTCAAGAATCTAGCCCATAAAGTTCACCTTAAATGCCTGTCGCCCACTCCATTTGGTCTCAAACCAAGCATCACATCGTGAATAGTGACTGTAACGGTCACTTTCTAGCCGACTTGCATGGCAGCATAGCTACCCTCGCATTATCATGGACCCTGGGACACTTTGCTACTGCATGTAGTCCTGGCATCGCGTAGTCCCCGGGTAGAGTAGTTTATAGTCCTGTGCCTCCTTTCAGCTGCCTGGAGTGCTAAGACTATGCTTTTGTCGGCTAGTTAGATGGCGGAATCCCCTCTGTATGTCTTCAAATGACTACCATTGACTTTTTCTGGGAAGATTTCCCCATTTAACTTTACCAATTGCATGGCGCCACCATCTGTGATCTCCTTAATAACATACGGTCCCAACCAATGCATTCTGAGCTTCCCTGGGAGTTTATCGAACTTACTATCATACAAAAACACCAAATCATTCACCTTGAAGGTGCATAACTTAATATGTTGATTGTGCCAAGCCTTTTCACGCTGCTTTTGGACCTGCTGGTGAAATCCTATCAAAAATCATTCTTCCTCGAGCTCTTCCAACTGCGAGAGCATCTCCTCGAGGGCTCCGCGATTCGTCATACCTATGAGTGACGCTTTGCACAAACTAGGCATGATGTATTCCATAGGCATTACAACTTCTAGTCCATAGACAAGCCTAAAAGGTGTCTGTGTCATGAGTTTCTTATGTGTCGTCCAATAAGCCCATAACACTGCAGGTACACAAAGGTCACAATCACTTCTTTGTGTGTTGGATACCTTGGTCAGTGCGGTCTCCAGTACTTTGTTGAATGCTTCTACTGTCCTGTTAGCCTATGGGTGATACAGTGTGCTCTTATGATGATACACCTGAAACTCTTTTGTCAGCACGCCAATTGTTTTATTTAGGAAGTGCGTACTACGATCACTCATTAAGATCTTTGGAAATCCAAGTCACGTCAGTACGTGTTCAAATAGAAACTTTGTGGCAGTTGCAACCGTGCAATCCTTCACCGGTTGTGCTTCTCCTCGACGACTCAGGTACTCTATCGCAGTGATAATATATCTCACGTCTATTTTTCCTTGAGGTTTGATAGGCCCTACAAAATCTATTGCCA
>APFE031130222.1:70364-81317 GCA_000404065.3 Pinus taeda
AATCATGCACAAAACCATAGGTGGGTCCGCCCAACCTAACATAGGGTCCAAAACCAAAATTTTCTGGGGCGCTACCCCGGACCCCATAAAGTGGGGTTACGGGTACCCTTCAAACCCAACAATTATTATGATTCTCGCAGAGTTCATATCTATTATCCCGGACCTATACCATCTTAACCCGCGGTTGAGGTCACGGTTCCATTGTTTGTTGCTTAGGGCACCACTGCTTATCATGGTGGCCAAGTATCACCTGCAAATCTTCAAGGACCACTCTATCAAGGTCAGCCATCTTACGTGCAACCCTCTCATGGAAAAAATTATTATGGACAACCTTATTCAGGGCAACCTGGAGGCCCACAAGGACAACCCTTCTAGGGACAACCTTTGGCCTCTAGTGGTTCATCTTTTACCTATCTTGGGAAACCTTTTGGTAACCCAGGACAACCTTACATTCAACATGGTCAACCCGGTGTCCAGCAAGGCTACTCTTCTGGGCAAGTCAGTCAGCCTTACGTTCAGCAAGGCCAACCCACTGTCCAGTCTAGTCAACCGTCTGGACAAATTGGTCAGCCTCAAAATCAACCGGGCCAACCAACTGTCCAGTCTGCTCAGCCATCCGGCCAATCAAGACAACCCTCAGTTATACAAGGACAACCCAGTACCTAGCAAACTCAACCTTCTGGGCAAATGGGTCAACCTCAATCTCAACTAGGTCAACCTTCTAGCCAGATGGCTTAGCCTCAGTTCTCTCAAGGACATCCGTTTGGGCCTGCTCAACCGGGCACTCAAATGATTGTTGCTTCTCAAGCGCCACCCAGTTTTCAGCCCCAGTCTGGGCTCCAGACCCAATCTGGTCTTCAAATTCAGGTTGGATCCCAATCTCAACCTTCTTATCAAACGCATCCTAGCTCCCAGGTCCAGTTTGGAGCCCAGCCGCCTTATGGTTTTCAGAAATCCCAAGGGCAAACCCAATTTTCCCCATATCAAAATTATTAACAACTGAAGGTAAATCCTTACTAGAATTTCCGGCAACCATATGTTGCTCCTACAGGCCAAGTTGGTAATAAGTGGAATGTTGGGGGGAAAATCTAGGGTCAACCGTCCAGTTATAGTTATAACCCCTACGGGAAAAATTCCTACGGACAAAACCCTTATGGGCTAAATCTGTCCGGACAAAACCAATGGGGGCAACAAGCAGATGGGTGGAACTCTTGTGCTACCTCCTACCCGCGACCTCAGGTGTCCTTTAACCCTAAATTACCACTTTTAGCAATGTTGGAATTGTTGGATGTTTCCAAATTGACAAATGATCCCATTCTTTATAATCCGTATTGGCCAGCGGTTCCAACTAAAATTCCAGGTGATTGTCCCAAGTTTGATGGTAAAGCTAGAGAAGATCCCCAAGCTCATGTCATGACATATCATCTATGGTGCTTGTCAAACTCATGGCTTGATGATTCAATCTGGCTCCGCCTTTTTCAACGGACTCTTACTGGCTCTGCTACTAAATGGTATATTGAGTTAGCTCGCGGATCTTTTCAGGACTTTAACTCATTAGCTATGGCATTTTTAACTCATTTTCAGTTGCCGATTCGATATGAAACAGACACACATCTCCTGACATCCTTAAAACAAACTATGGCCACACATATCTCTAATCATATTCATGAATGGAGGCAACATCGTCGTTTGATTAAGTTTTGAATTCCTAATCAGCTTCTGACTGACTGGTTCACAACTTCATTTGTTGCTCTGATAGCCTAGGACATTGCCATGGGGGCATGTGTAACTGAAGAGAAAGCTATTGCATGTGCTCATTACCTTGACTTGGTTTACTCCCAGTATGATACACTATATGATTATTTGCCTAATGCTCCGAGGCTCGGAACTTCCAAAGCCCCACCAACACCATCTGTTGACGGCGTCATCATTTCTGTCAATGCACCCTCTAAGAAATCTTCCGCGAACCCTGGGAAGCAAAAGTTGAATGCTTCAAATGAAAATACTTCTCAGGCCATTTCAATTTTTGGTAACACTTCCGAGGTTAACGCTATCAAATCCACCACGACAGACAAAGCCTCGAAAGGGAAAAACAAAGGAAAAGGAAGGAACAAGGCTGATAAATCGAAGCAGGATTTGCCTAAACCTTTACCTGAGGAAGGTGCCAAACGCAATCCTAAGTATCCTTTCCTTATCTGTGACGAGGATCACTACACCAAAGACTGCCCAAGGTGGTCTGAAGTTAGTCGTTTGCTGAAAGGTGCCCCCGAAACTCCTGTCGTGCTCAAAGAGCCATTTCCCTCACATCAAACTCAAATGGTGGCTGATCCATCTCAATCCTCTTCTCCCTTTGGTTCTAAGGTATTTATGGTTGGGACGATTCCCATCCACATTAGTACCCAAGCAAAAGAGTATCCGTCGCCTGCTGAGAAGGAGCCTGAGGTCCCCTCTAGTGCTCCTCCATCCAGTTATGGTCCCCTTCATATTGAGCGACCTAGCACTAAAGTGATCATTCGACCTCCTCCTAAAGGCGTACTCCGAAAATATTCATACAACCTGAATGCTTGTGCTGCTCAGCACTATAGCATCGTTGAGGACTTAGCCCAGGCTCTGTCAGCTATGTCCGCATTAGAAGTTCTACAGAGCTGTCCCTCTCAGAGGAAGTCTTTGCTATCGACCATCGGTGGCATTGACCCGGCCGACTCAGATTTGATCACTTTTGACCTAGACAGTCATATACCGAGACTGCCTAACCAAGTTGCCTTCCTTATTCAGGTCATCATCAATTCTAAAATGATTCATCGTACCGTCATTGATGAAGGCGCCTCTACTTGCATAATGTCTGTTGCTTGTTGGAAGGCTAGTGGTTCTCCGACTCTGAGCCAATCTCCTATGACCTTGGAAGCCTTTGATGGGAGAGAATCTTGTCCTTATGGTATACTCCAACGCTTGCCTATTACCCTGGAAGGGAAGATAGTCGAGGTTGTCGATGCAAATTTAACTCACAACCTCATTTTAGGATGAAGCTGGACATACGCCATGCAAGCTGTGGCTTCATCTCTTTTCCATGTCATTCGTTTCCCTCATCAGGAGAAGATCGTCACAGTGGACCAGTTGTCCTTCTTCGCCTCCTCCTCCGATGGCAATGTGCCTTTCGTGGAGCATACCTCTGTTCCATGTGAGAGTGTGGGTGTTGGACTCTTTAAAGATCCTGCCCTTATGGGTGTTTTTTCACTCCCACCTCCCAACATCGCTCCCATTAATATGATTTTTGTTCGCTCAGATCCATGGGTTCTTCCTCCTGACGATCAAATAGAATCCTAGGACGATGAGATGACGTTGAGTCCTATCGAGCTCAACTACGTCGAAATTGTTTCTGCATCAGCTCCATCCTCCAAATCTGCTCATTTGAGCGAATCTCTTGACTCGTACGCTTAGCCCCCTTGTCTTGGAGATGGCGCTTCTTCAGACCCTTTACAGGAAATTTTTCCCACTAATGAAGTGATTATTGAGACCATGTCTTTTGAGGAACCCCCTTGGTCTGATCATCACCATCGTTCCTCGTTTCTCCCTACCCATCGGGAAATGCTTACTTGTCTTAAGCGGTTTGCTTCTTGTGTCCCCTCCCAACCCCTTCAAATGCCTATCTAGATCCATCAAGTGTCTTCTTAAGGGAATATGGGGAACATTACACAAACTCAATTGATCGACATCTTTGTTAAACCGGGGATTGTCGAGCACATCCATGTTGGAGTAACCTGTACTCCGGAGGAGATTCAGCTTTATACTGGTCTTTTTTGCGAATTTTGTGATGTGTTTGCTTGGTCTTACGAAGAGATGCCTGGCATCGATCCTATCATCATGGTGTATGAGATACCTACATATCTGGGTGCCAAACCTATTCGATAGCGTCTATGCCCTGTGCACCCCCAAAAGGCTGCGGCTATTAAAGCGGAAGTTGAAAATCTTCTTAAGGCTGGTTTTATCTACCCCATCCCACTCACAGATTGGGTCTCTAATATTGTCCCTGTGACTAAAAAACATGGCACTATTAGGGTGTGTGTTGACTATCGTGATATTAATTGGGCCTGTCAGAAAGATAACTACCCTACACGCTTCATTGACTAGCTCATTGATGAGTGTGCCGAGAGTGAAATATACTCATTCATGGATGGTTTTTCTAGTTATAACTAGATTAATATTGCCCCTGAAGATCAACACAAGACCGCCTTTATTTGTCCGTGGGGCACTTTCGCTTATAAAAAGCTCTCCTTCGTTTTAAAAAATGTCGGTGCCACCTTCTAACGCGCAATGTCTTACGCGTTTCATGATATTCGACACATTGTGCAACCTTACCTAGATGACCTTCTGGCTCATTTAGCGAAATGCTAAGACCATCCGACCCACCTTCGCGAAATTTTTCTCCATTGTAGACACTATCGTATCCGACTTAATCCGCATAAGTGTGTCTTCTATGTCGAGTCAGGCAAACTTCTCGGGTTCATTGTCTCCTAAGAGGGTATCCGTTTGGATCCTCTTAAAGTCGAAGCCATCCTGAATCTTCCTCCCCCTACTTATTTGCAGCAATTGTAGAGTTTGCAGGGAAAAGAAAATTTTCTACGACGATTCATCCTGAATTATGCTGAAGTGGCCAAAGGCTATACGCGTTTATTAAAATGCGACACCCCTTGTCTATGGGATACCACTGCACAAGAGTCATTCGAGCACCTCAAGGCTCTCCTTGTTTTTGCTCCTTTGTTGCGTCCCCCTGATTATCACTGGGACTACACTCTTTATTTAGCTGTTGCCGATACCGCTATTGGCATGGTTCTATTTCAAGACGATGATGATGGTACTGAGCATGTCATTTATTATCTCAGCTGCAAACTGCTTGATACGAAAACTCGCTATGACTATGTCGAGAAATTGACATTGGCTGTTGTTTGTGCCATCCAATGTTTCCACCATTATATATTATTGCGTACCACGGCGGTGATTTCTAATTGCAACCCAATGACATACATTTTGTCATGTCAGTTACTAGGGGCAAATACTCAAAGTGGATAGTCATCCTTCAAGAGTTCGACTTGGAGTTTACCACCGCCAAGTCCAAGAAGTCCCTCCTCTTCGCTGAGTTGCTTTTCTCTCTGCCACCTATTATCGTGCCCTCTTGGTTAGAGGACCATACTCTGGATGAAACTCTGTTCTTGATTAGTACCCTCGATCCTTGGTACGGGGATATTATTTTCTATCTTCGGAGGTCCTCCTTTCATCTCGATTTGTCCAAGGATTCTTGGCGATGGATTCGCTATCATTCTCAACCTTATCGCATTATTGAGGACACCCTGTACCGTCTCGGCGTTGACTCTATTCTCCGCCGATGCTTAACACTCGAGGAAGCCGAACGAGTTCTAAATGACTTTCATTTTGATGCCTGTGGTGGTCACATGTCTGAATACACTACTACTCAGAAGATTCTCTGTGCTGGATATTTTTGGCCCTCTATATTCAAGGATTGCATTCTTACCATCCGCTCTTGTCATGAGTTCCAAATCTACCAATGAAATATGCGCGCGCCCCCCACTCCATAGCACCCTGTTGTTACTGTCGACCCTTTTGCCAAATGGGGCATTGATTATATGACCTGTAACCCTCGCTCGGCCAGGGGGCATGGGTATATCATCGTTGCCATTGATTATTTCACAAAATGGGCCGAGGCGATGCCTACACTATCCGAGGATAGTCACACAGCAATGCAATTTTTATTCAATCATGTTATCTCACGATTCGAAGTCCCTCAGGCTATTGTCACTAATCACAGGAAACACTTTCGTAATCATATGATGACTGAGTTAACAACCCAGCTATGCTTGTGGCATGATAGCTTGACACCGTACTATCCTCAAGCCAATGGCCAAGTGGAAGTTGTCAACAAAGTTTTAGTTACAATGCTTCAACGCACTGTTGACATGCACAAGTCCAACTGGCATTTGATGTTGTTCTCCGCCTTATGGGCCTACCAAACTTCAGTGAAGGATGCCACCAGGTTCACACCGTTCCAATTGGTTTACGGTCTGGAGGCCACCCTTTCGATTGAGTGTGAGATCCCTTCTCTGAAATTAGCTGTCGAATTACTCCCCAACACTACTCTGGTAGAAGAACGTCTTCTCTATCTAGAGCGACTAGACGAGACCCGCCAACTAGCCTCTCTAGCCATTGAAGCACAAAAGAAGAGAGTGAAAACTCACTTCGATCATACTGTCCATCCTCGTTCTTTTGTTGAAGGAGATTTAGTCCTGTTTTATGATCAAGCAAATGATAAGCTGGGGGTAGGAAAATTCGAGCCTATGTGGCACGGGCCTTATATTGTAAAGTGAGTTTTGCAAAAAGGGGGCTATGAGCTGATTGATTATGAAGGGAACCCTCTAGATAAGCTCCGAAATGGGCTTTATCTGAAAAACTAATATGCATAACCCCCATGCATTATGATTTTTACATACGTGTGTTTTCAGCAAGTGTGTTGTGTGTGTGTTTTCATGTCTGGCTTGGTGTGTAGGCATAATTGCCGCTTATTGTGTCTTTTGCTTCTTGTGTAGATGTCTGGTACACCTTATGTTGGTTTCGCTGATGGTGCTTGCCGCAGTACACGCAACCTGTCTTTTGAACTTCAAGGTGTTTTTCTAGGTTGTACCACAAACAATGTCTCTAAATATAGTGTTGTTATCGAATTACTGACTGAGGCTATTAACCTAGGCATTCATTCATTGGTTGTGAATCTGAACTCTCAGCTTGTTGTCCACCAGCTTAATGGGCATTATTCTATCAGAGATCATTGCATTTTGAGGTTGTATTTACGTGTTAAATTGTTAGAAAGGAATTTTGATTTTATTACATATCAACACATTCCAAGACGATTAAACATGTTAACTAATGGATTAGCAAACCATGTATTAGACAGACATTTGTGTAACATGTAATGAAAACATCATATAGAAGCATGCAAAACACAATAATGAACCATGGGAATATGTGTGATATATATACTATATCTTCATGTGGCGCACCGAGGCACTCAAAAAATAAGTGTATATGTCCAAATAGAGTCTGTGTTCTCCATACATCCGAGACACATGTCTCTAAAAAATCAGCAGGAAATAAAACCTAGGTGTCTACTACGGTGGGTTATGCTCCTTATAGCACACCACCACTTGTGCGACCCGCCTCAACAGTCAGTGCAACCTGGGTATCACCTCTACTGTATGTATCTAGAACTCTATGAGGACCTCCTCGATCCCCATGTAATCAGGGATCCCCGCCATCAAGCCCTCAAGATTTTGGGCCACTATCTCCACTGAATCGCCAGCTGGGGGAGCCAAGGCCAGCTCTCTGATGCCCTGTGGATCCCTCCGTGCCTTTGGAGCTAGTTCCACATTTGCAAATACCATAGAGTACATCATTAGGATATATGCATGAAAAAATATAAAAAACATCATAAAAGACAAAATACAAAAATAGTGTGATCAAGTGGTTTACCGCCATCATCCCACTGCTCGCCTGCAGGCAGCTGCATGTCGAGGTCTACATGAAATTCCATACCAGCATATGGTCAGTCCTCGATAAAAATCATCTGGTGATCTAGCCACTCACGGAATAGTGTCCCCCATGACATTGGTCGTCTGCCACTCCCTCGTGGCATAACATGCACCCACTGTGTGATCCTGGTCTCCCGCGGTCTGGGCGTGCCCAAGTCCATATCCTGTAACGGCAGCGCCGACACCCACTCCAGCATGAGTGGGATCAAGATAGACCTATAGCCAAACTGTTTCATCTCCTCACGATGACAGTTGGTAAGTTGTCTCTTCATGTTGGCCGCCATTTTTTCCACCCAGTTGAACATGGTCGGACTAAGGCATTCAAGAGCCAACTGGAGTTGGGTCTTTGTTGCCTCATGTTGGGCTTAGGAGCATGCTGCCGTCGTCATCATGAATAGAACTGCACGAAGAACCAAGTCTTCCACCATCGGAATTTCCACCTTCCCGGTTGTTTATTTGCGTACCCATGGGCACACTTGTGCCATTAGCATCTCTAGTGATTCGCACACGGTTCGCTGGCCCTCTAGAATTGGCCTCTCACTGCGATGGGAAAATCTAGCTAGGAAATATATATCTGTAGTGTCGAACTCAATGTCTCTGCCTCGGATAATGAATTTTTCGTTTGTTGGGTTTCAGTCACCAATCAGCAGCTCTAACAAATCAGGTTGGGCCCGAAGGTGCGGAGTAAGGAAGAATTTTAGCAACCCGCATGCACATAAAGCATTTCGGCACCCAGCATCAGCAAAGGCTTACTCATCATTAACATTGTGAGTTTGTTCTTACCAAACAAATGCCATGATACCCTGCATGACAAGAAAAAATGAATTAGAACCCCTTTCATAAATTTAAATTCATAATTTACACAAAAAATTAATTTCGCGTCGTCATCGCGACTATTTTTAAAAGAGTCGCAATGGCGCTCAGTTCACAGTTCATTTTTCTAGCGATCATCGCGAGAATACATCAGTTTCTTGCGACGATCCAGAGGTGTTACGTGTAAATCATGCTCGGTCATCATGGACACGAGCAGCTTACCCGCGATGACCAAGCGACCGACTCAAATTACAAACTCTGCCTAAATTCACCTACCTAACACTAGATTGAATAAAAAGACTACTAAAATGAAGCGCAGGGAGAAATCTAGTTACTTGGCAGAGGTTTTAGGATGAATCGTGGACGGATGAGGCAGAAATCAGCTTGAGAACTTTGTTCAGGTTGGTGCTCCAAACGCTCCAAGGTAAAATGAACATTGCAAATGGTAAAAACAAATGAATTACCCCACCCTTTTTCTAATAATTTTTTGAAATATTAAAATTTCACTTTAGAATGTGGGTTTTTTCCATTTTTATTGCATGGTTAATTGGATTTTTTTGTTTTTAACTGTGTTTCCGCATATATTAATCATTTATGTCAAATGGGTTTTATGTTTGACGTGTTTTGTGCAAGACTACAGGTAATGGAGTTATGTCATACTTCATGTGCACTTGGTCCGTAAAGTTGTCTTTAACGCTCTTTTCTGATTTAAAAACTGAAAAGATAGCCGAGTTGTTCCTTTCGACATGTTAAACGAAATGAGAGGCGGTCTGCTTTAAGCTCTTTTCCGACCGTATAAACGTGAAAAGGTTGCCGAGCTTTTGTCATTTCAGGCTCGTTATTAGTTACGAGATGACGTGGTTTCGATCGCTTTTCTACTTTTTTGGGTTGAGGTCACTAATCAAGAAAAGCACTCCTTGATTGTAATGGTCAAGCGGTTCTTTCAAGTATCGTTTTATACTTTTTCGAGCTCAAGAGACACAAATCTACAAAAAAGGACCCCCTTGGAGTTTTCTTTTCCGTGTCTTTTCAAACTTCCTAAACATGAAAAAGACTCTGAGTTTTACCTATGTCAGACTCGTTAAACCCTAATGACATCGGACTCGTCACCATGACGAGATTCGACCTTCTCCTCCCTAAGGCTCATTAAACTATTACTAGGTTGGATTTGACCGAAGGTAGAATTTATATTGCAAGCACATGCTATCCCCTTCAAGCTTGTTTTCAAAAATAATTAGGGTACTCACCAACAATGGTGGGGGGAAATTTGGAAATCATTGTTGATTATCTATGGCAGCTAGTCACTCTTGAACATCGACACTTTTGCTTCTTGTCGGGTTGGGATATCCATACATCGTCATTTGGCCTTCCACGGGTTTGGGTTGCCATTTAGCCTCATTCCATTTGATCCATGTTGTCTCCATCAAGCCTTTGATCCCTTGGTACCTGAATGCTACCACCCTCCAGAGCCATGTCGCCGACATGTTCAAGAGTATAATCCTTCTGCAGTTTACATGCTTGCCTCCTTCGCTGATACTCTGTTTCACCATCTACCGCTTGTTCCTTATCTCGTGTCATTGATGGGGGAAACATTATGGCCCTCTTGCGACAGATCGTCTCTTGTCAACATCAACCCATTATCCAGGAGATTGATCTAGAGATCCCCTTTGGTACCTTAGAGCTTGCATGCCTCAATGTAAGTTCTTCGCGCCTGACGGTCGACTTTCAGCATTGGTCATCGATTGGGTGATTCCATGAGTGTTCGACTTCAGCTCATTTTTCACACTTCGTGGATTGTATTGGACAGTACCTTGAGAACCATTGGCATTATTGGTGGTTTCTCTCGTGCTTGTTAATGGTTTTACTCATTGACCAGTAATCAAGCGACTTTATATCATGCTTGACTTCAACACCTCTATTCGCATGCTAGAATTTGTACTATGATCAGTTGGGTTCAAGACCCCGAACTCAGATTACACATGTTCGAGCTGCGTGGATTGGTTCTTGATTGCATGACTCATTGATGGATGGCTGCGACCATACCTTTATCATTATCATGGTCTTATTAGCTGGATGGATGCGTCCATATCACATACCTAGTTTGTATGTCCTTTGGATGGCTACGCCCATGCCTAGACTACATGTATTTTCACTATCAGAGATATCAGTTGTACTTGCACCTGAAGGTTCTTCCAGATGGTGTTCCAGCTTAGACAATTTCATAAAGCATTTCACCCCTCCCACTCTCTCGAGCTTCATACTTTAGGGGCCATTTGTTACACAGTAATTTGTCACTGCCTTCACTCCCAGTCCTTCTACTGTGTCATGTGTCCAAGTAAAACATGCTCATACTGAACAAATTCTCTCTTATGTTTCCAGTTAACCCACTTTTCCTAAGTTATCTACCTCATCGCGAGAATGGACTTAATATACGCAATGAACAGGGAAAATTTTAAGAACCCCCCCTAAATTTACATGTATAATAAATGGGCAAATCTCCATGGTATATAGGAAAAATGGAAGGCGATTTTATCAATAATATGATATG
>APFE031130244.1:0-14438 GCA_000404065.3 Pinus taeda
GCTTCATCTAATGGTTATTTGGTCATTCACTATTCTATGCAAGGTTCACCATAATACAATTATTAGCTCATTGGTTGTGATGTTTGCAATATGGTATAAGCGTTAACTTGTTTTGGTGTAACATATATGTTGACCCTTGGCCTAACCCCTAAACCGTCCCCAGCATACGGAGCATTAATGGGCGCGGGGTTTGGAGGTCCGGCTGTAGACTTGGCAAACTCAACGCACCTACCACATTGGTTGTATCGGCTTACAGCTGGCCAGGTGGCATGGCCAGTACACATGGCCATGTGACACCTTGGTCTTGGGATCCTCGACCTTCCCGCCTCTTCTCCCCGCTTCATCTGAATGGTCAGGATCTAATTTGGCGATCGAACGGTGGAAATACCTTCCAGGGTCTCGAGTCACTACTTAAACCTCGTGAGCCAAGGTTGGGGTTCATTTGTTCGCATTGTATTGTCGCTTCAGTGCTCTTCCGAGACTCTGGTTCAGTTTTTACAGACTTACAGTTTAGCACCTGCAACTGCTTCACAGGCCGAGAAGGGCCCAGCTCCACCTCCTCTCAGGTGACTTACGCTCTGTGATTATTCAATAACCTTCTTGTTATTCCACTGTAATGTTATGATTGATTAATGTGTGCCCTTCTGCTGTTGGGTGAGCACAGGTGGAGTTGCATACCAGTTTATGGAAACGAGGTGATGGTCTCGACAGTCTTTCATTCCGACGGATCCAGGTTGGTCTCGATAACGTTTACCTGTCCTTTTCTTTAAACTAGCTCAGAACCTTTCGTTTTTTCTGAGTGATGCTCTATGTTTTATTTTCAGACCCCGAGGGTTTGCCGGTCCCATGTTTGAGTTCAAGAGGTATTTTCCAAGAGAACCCTCGCGGTTGCTTATGAGCTATGACCGGTCAGTTTAGAGATTTGTCTGGGGAATCCGTTCCATAAGGAACCCATCTTTCGTTTTTCTTGTTCCTTCATGGATTAAGGTGGTTTCCTTTTACGCTACTGAATCTTGGGTCTATTATTTTTTTTGTGTAATCTCCCAGCTTTGGCCTGGCCATAAGCTTTGTTTGGGAGTTGGCGGAACAGGTCCTTTGTTAAATACTACCCTTATTTTCTGTATATGCATATTGTTTTCCTATCAAGAGTACACTGCCATATTGTTTTTCTCTTCACTTGACGGCATATGCAGAACTTGGCCTTATGTTCAAGCCCACCGACGGCATAAGCTTTCTTTGAAATATATCTCATGGTATTCATCTAATGGATATTCATTTTGTCTTCGAAGTTAAATGTCAATGCCATTATATTGTTCTCTGTACAGAAACGCTCTATATCTTAACGCTGCTAAAATGTGTATTTCAGTTTATTTATCTACATTGTCGACCTATATAGAACAGTTTCTAATTTATGCATGCTAGTCGAAGTCTGTTATTTCTTTGATATACATGCTCTCAGTATAGATAAACGATGATTCCTCCGTTCTGTTTTCTTTTGATTAAGTATGAGGGTTTTCTAATTGAAAACAGAAGGATTTGTACATAGCATGAGGGTTTATCCACTTTACTTCGTTCCTCTTTAACTAGTTTCGCTGTTCTTTTATTGCGAAGCTGTGGATAAGTCGCATAGTTTATATTCAGGGACAGAGTCCCATGTAGTCGTAAGATATTCCTCTGCTTATCTGAGTGATGGTTTCATATTGCATCTACCAGGTTTGCATATATATATATATATATTGGCATGTTCGTTTTCTGTTTGTTTCAATAGATGCATTCCGGCTACAGCCGTGTCCCTTTGTCGGGATCTGAGTATTCCAGACTCATAATTCATAGCTTATAATATGTAACAATAGTTACGTTTCGGGTATTTCAGTTTATGCTTATTTTGATATAGCTTTCTCGAGAACATACTGCCTCGGTTACCTATGCCTGTTTCGTGCCAGACTACTCTGCACCCATAACAGACATATAATAAACTACTCTGCACCCGTGACAGGCATATAATAAATGACTTAGACAGAGAATGAATTATCTTTGGTATTGCATACGCTACCCAGGCATTTCCATAACCCAACCCTCTGTATGTTTACTAACTGCCAATTAGTTTCTAAGCCAGGTCTATCAGCGAATAGCCTATTCCTTGACCATACTTATGCGGTTCCAAGTATGTTGTAACAGTACTAAGAAACTATGACAGATCTGATTTACTTCTAAGTACGTTGTAACAGTACTAAGAAACTATGACAGATCTGATTTACTTCTGTAATCATTTATAAGTCTTGTTTTATGCAAAAGGATTCTGAGATTAGGAACCGTACCCGTTCTATCAGAATCACAATTAGATACTCAAGCAAGTCACCTGTGCTTCGAGTCTGCTCATCCACCCAGCCATGAGATCCATCTTCTGACGGAATTCTCTCCCCCAAGCTATCTTGCAGGCCTCAAGCCCTCAACAAGATTTGGGCACCTAGTGCCTGGTTATCTGGTCCCTACCAGACTTAACCAATTTTTCCTCAGTATCTTCTCTTTTCCTCTTTTCTTCCTCTGGAAAAGAATCCCTTCTGTCTATCCCAACAGCACATAACTTCCCCTTACCCCCAAGACTTTTCCTGTTTGGGAGGGAAGTTCAAATCAGTTATGACAACTGATTTCCTTTCTTTGAAATACACCTCCCAGAGGCTGCCAGCATTTCAAGAAAACATTCCATTTATTTAATAATGTAGTTATCACAGTTTTTGTTTCTTTTAAACATAAACAACACTACTACTATATTGTCTTTTTACCATAGTAAAATCCACATTTACATTCTACCGGGGCATTACATCTCCCCCTCCTGAGATTGGACATCGTCCCGATGTCCGTTTCTCTTAAACAAATGCAGGTAAGCCTTTTTAAGGAGTTCCTCATCCTCCCAAGTGGCCTCTTCAGGTCCGTAATGCTGCCACTGCACCTTAGCTTGGATAATAGCCCGTTTCCGCAGCTGCACTTCTCTCCGGTCGAGAATGGTCAGTGGTTCGACCAGAACCTCGCCTTCCGGCTCGACCTGCAGAAGCAACAGATTTAGTTATTCACTGTTTAAGAATAGAATTTATTCATAACGACCAAATTTAATTCTTACCCGAATTTCCTGCCATTGGATCACATGTTTAGGATCGTAGACGTATTGTTTTAATACGGAAACATGAAAAACATTGTGAATCCTAATATGGCTTGGTAGAGCAAGCTGATAAGCTACTAGCCCCACTCTTGCCAGAATTTGGAAAGGTCCAAAATAGCGTGGTGCCAGCTTGGACACCCACTCCACTGCAAGGTACTTCTTCTGGTTTGAATTCTTACGAAAACATGGTCTCCGACCTGGAATTCCTTGAACCTTCTCTTTCGGTCGGCAAAACTTTTTTGTCTGTCCTGAGCAGACTTTAAATTATTGCGCACCTTCTTCACCATGTCTTCCATCTCTTTGAGCATATCCGGGCCCAATCTTAATCTATCTTCAGGTCCACCCCAACTTGAGGGTGTGCGGCACTTTCGCCCATACAGAACCTCAAAGGGACTCAACTGTGTTGATGAATGATACCCGTTATTATACGCGAATTCAACCAGATGGAGATATTCCTCCCACTGGGTTGGCCGCATCATAACACATGCCCTCAGCATGTCCTCCACCACCTGGTTTACCCGCTCCGTTTGCCCATCGGTCTGGGGGTGATAGGTTGTGCTAAAGTTCAGCTGTGTCCCCAGTTCTGCAAACAATGTCCTCCAAAAGGCTGATGTGAACTTAACATCACGATCCAAGATTATTACCTTCGGAAGTCCATGCAACTTAAACACATTTTGCATGAAGATATGAGCAATTTGCACAGCTTTATACGTGGATTGAACCGGTATGAAGTGTGCTGCCTTACTTAATTTATCCACTACTACCATAATGGAATCATTATTTTTCTTTGTTCGAGGCAACCCGGTTATAAAGTCCATGGAAATGATCTCCCATTTCCATTCCGGAATGGGTAAGGGTTGTAGCAACCCTGCTGGATGCATATGTTCTGTTTTAATCTGCTGGCATTCTAGACACTGCGCTAGATATTCAGCTACGTCTTTCTTCATTCTTGGCCAATAATATTCCTTCCGAAGTGCGACAACCATTTTCTGGTACCCTGGATGTCCGGTGTAATGGCTAGTATGGAATTCATCCAGAATCAATTTTCGAAGATCATTTTCATTGGGCACATACAGCCTTTTATGAAAATACAGCACTTCGACATCATCTAACTCGTATCCTTGTTGTATTTCCTTATCAAAAAGCTGCTGTATTTGCTGTTTAATTTGCTGATATACCGCATCTTGATCAGCTGCTGCTTTTATCTTTTCAAGTAAGGTACTCTGCCATTTACTGACTGAAAGTCTGCACACACATTGCACCTTTCGGCTCAATGCATCATCCACTCGATTCTCCTTTCCCTTCAAATGCTTAGTTTCAAAATCGAACCCACTTAAGAAATCTGCCCATCGAGCTTGTCTCGTGTTCAAGGTGGGTTGACTGAAATAGTTCGTCAAACTATGATGGTCTGTCAACAACAAAAATTTCCTTCCTAATAGATAATGTCTCCACATTTTCAGCGCATGGATAACAGCTGCCAATTCCAAGTCGTAAGCGGAGTATTTCTGTTCATGTTCCTTCAATTTCCGTGATTCATAAGCAATCACTCTTCCTTCTTGCATTAACACTCCCCCCACACCTTCTTTGCTTGCATCAGTACAGACCACGTAATCCTTATTAGGATCAGCTATACTCAAGATAGGTGCAGTGGTGAGTAAATGTTTGAGCTGTTCAAAACTTCGCTAACATTCTGAAGTCCACTTAAATACCTTCCCCTTCTTTTGTAAGGAAGTAATAGGGTATGCTACCCTTGAAAAGCCCTCCACAAACCTTCTATAATAACCTGCTAGCCCCATGAAGGATCTGATATCTGCCACGTCCTTCGGTATAGGCCACTCCATTATAGTTCTGATTTTTTCAGGGTCCACTGCAATTCCTTCCTTTGAGATCACATGACCCAAATATTGTATTTCCTCCTTGAAGAAATCAAACTTACTAAACTTTGCATATAACTGATGTTCCCGCAAAGTTTGCAACACCACTCTAAGATGTTCTTCATGCTCCTTTCTTGATCGGGAGTAAATCAGAATGTCGTCTATGAAGATTAACACAAACTTATCTAAGAACTTGTGAAACACGCTGTTCATCAAACACATGAATGTAGCAGGTGCATTGGTCAAACCAAAAGGTAGCACCATGAACTCGTAATTCCCATACCGCGTTCTAAAAGTTGTTTTTGCGATATCCTCCTCCTTAATTCTGATCTGATGATAACCAGATCGCAAATCGATCTTAGAGAATACTGTTGCTCCCTTCACCTGATCAAAAAGTTCATCGATCTGAGGTAAGGGATACTTATTTTTGATCGTGAGCTTATTCAGCTGACGATAATCAATGCACATCCGGAAAGTTCCGTCTTTCTTTTTGACAAATAACACTGGGGCTCCCCAGGGTGATACGCTGGGACGGATGTAATTCTTGTCTAACAACTCCTGCAGTTGCATTTTTAATTCTATTAGCTCTGGTACGCTCATTCGATAAGGCACCCGTGACACGGGTGCCGCTCCCAAAATCAGTTCAATGGTAAAGTCCACATCTCTTTTAGGTGGCAGTCCGGGTACTTCCTCAGGAAATACATCTACAAACTCCTGTACTACCGGAATGTTTCCCAGCATAGCTGTTTTATCCTTCTGATTTGCGTAACCCACCTGAATAGCATAAATTTGACACTTCTTCTTGATGCATTTGGCTAACTGAGATGCTGTAATGGGTCGAATCTGTACAGGATGTTTGATTCCTTGTAGCTCCTGCTGCTCTCCATGGTCGTCCTTACAATAGATAGCTTTCGTCTTGCAATTTACTAATGACCAGTGTTTTTCCATCCAATCCATCCCAATCAGGACGTCATATGAACCCAACGGCAATATGTTCAGGTCTGCCACTATTGGCTGCCCTGCTATGGTTAAAGGGCATTTATTTATTTTGGCCAAGACTCGCCTCTTGGCTCCCGTAGCTAATTGAACCAGCCACGGATTTCTGAATTTCTCAGATTGTAATTTACACTGTTCTACTATCTTTGGGCTAACATAACTTAAAGTAGCTCCTGGATCAATAAGAATAGCTAAAGAAAGGTTCGAAATGTTACCTTCAAATTCAACCATAGATGGCTGGTACTCTGCTTGGCGATCCTCCAAAGCTGCATTAATTCTAGGTATACTACGTGCCACGTCCCCAACGGTCGACGCCTCATGAATCTGGGATATCTGGTCTGTCCCTTTTCGCTGCGGGCAATTTTTGACATAGTGAGGTCCTCCACAGCCCCAGCATTGCACTGGAGGTCTGGTCACCCCTTCACTTTCTAGCCCAACAGGCTGTTCACTTATTCTAGATTCACTTGCTGGCCTTGCTCGGGATGCACCTCTTGCTACAGATCTACTGTTTAACCCTTTACCAGCTCCCTTACTTCCATTGCGGCGACCTCCCTTGCTATTTCCAGCCATCCAACTGCTCTTTTTCTCATTCCATCTTTTTTTTGAGGCATCCCCCTTCTATTTATTTTGCTGGTAGTAGATCCTTGCTTTTCGAATGGCTTCATCCATGGTTCTAGGATTGTCAAACTCAATCCATTCTCTTATATATGCAGGTAAACTGCTCATAAACCTTTGAACCTTGGCTTTCTCCTCCTTGATATAAGGTACATAACGTAGCAGAGAGGTAAAGCGGTTAATGAACTCGTCCATAGTCTGCTGCCCTAGTATTAAATCATGGAACTCTCTTGCTTTCTCATCGTAGAAATGCTTAGTTAGGTACCTTTCTTTGAAGTAATTCTGAAACTTCTCCGAAGTAATGGTTCGTTCGCTGACCCCTTTAATGATCTTGATTTCCTCCCACCACAAGGTTGCCTTACCTTGTAGCTGAAAAATAGCCAGCCTCGCTTTTAAGTTGTGATCATACTCATACAACTGAAAATATTTATCCATGTTTATTAACCATGCTTCTGCTGCCTCCTCCTATTCGCCATCGAAATGTGGGGGTTTAATCTTCCGGAATTCTCCATGCAGCTCCATTTTCTGATGTTTTGAGGTTTGCTGTTGTGGCACATTGTCAGAATGATCCTCCTTGTCTTCTGAATTTTCAAGTGCATTCTGAAGGTCTTGCTCCTCTGTCACCCTCTGCTGTTCCACGCTGGGGTTAGATGAAGGTGGATTCTGCCTGTCTGACAAACTCTTCAGAATTCTTTCTTGTTCTACTATTAAACGGGCATGGTCTTCTCGTAAGCGTGCCATCTCATTTTTCAATTCCTGAACAGTTTCAAGTATTGCCAGATTGGTACTTCGTGTTGCCTCACCCAACTGTACCCACAGTTCTGGATTTTCCTGAGGGTTACTACCGTCTCCCTGCATTTTGTTACTTTGCCTTTTCTTTCTTTCGCTTGTCTGCTAGCTTGTTTAGTTCTGTGTATCACCCCTTCATAACAGAACAACAGTTAAGTACTTTTATCAGTTTTTTTTTTGTAGATATATATGGTGTATGCTACTGCACAGTGAAACATGTCATATTGAGGCCACAGTGTTGTAACTGGGCTCTGATACCAATTTGTCACAATCCCCTAAACATAAATATACATAGTAAAAAAAATTTCTATAGCCTAATTATTAAGACCCATACTATACGCATGAGCTGTTACCTCATACGTTACCACCACATACATGCTTCCGAGCTTCATCTAATGGTTATTTGGTCATTCACTATTCTATGCAAGGTTCACCATAATACAATTATTAGCTCATTGGTTGGCATTGGTTGTGATGTTTGCAATATGGTATAAGCGTTAACTTGTTTTGGTGTAACATATATGTTGACCCTTGGCCTAACCCCTAAACCCTCCCCAGCATACGGAGCATTAATGGGCGCGGGGTTTGGAGGTCCGGCTGTAGACTTTGGCAAACTCAACGCACCTACCACATTGGTTGTATCAGCTTACAGCTGGCCAGGTGGCATGGCCAGTACACATGGCCATGTGACACCTTGGTCTTGGGATCCTCGACCTTCCCGCCTCTTCTCCCCGCTTCATCTGAATGGTCAGGATCTAATTTGGCGATCGAACGGTGGAAATACCTTCCAGGGTCTCGAGTCACTACTTAAACCTCGTGAGCCAAGGTTGGGGTTCATTTGTTCGCATTGTATTGTCGGTTCAGTGCTCTGTCGAGACTCTGGTTCAGTTTTTACAGACTTACAGTTTAGCACCTGCAATTGCTTCACAGGCCGAGAAGGGCCCAGCTCCACCTCCTCTCAGGTGACTTACGCTCTGTGATTATTCAATAACCTTCTTGTTATTCCACTGTAATGTTATGATTGATTAATGTGTGCCCTTCTGCTGTTGGGCGAGCACAGGTGGAGTTGCATACCAGTTTATGGAAACGAGGTGATGGTCTCGACAGTCTCTCATTCCGACGGATGCAGGTTGGTCTCGATAACGTTTACCTGTCCTTTTCTTTAAACTAGCTCAGAACCTTTCGTTTTTTCTGAGTGATGCTCTATGTTTTATTTTCAGACCCCGAGGGTTTGCCGGTCCCATGTTTGAGTTCAAGAGGTATTTTCCAAGAGAACCCTCACGGTTGCTTATGAGATATGACCGGTCAGTTTAGAGATTTGTCTGGGGAATCTGTTCCATACGGAACCCATCTTTCGTTTTTCTTGTTCCTTCATGGATTAAGGTGGTTTCCTTTTACGCTGCTGAATCTTGGGTCTATTATTTTTTTGTGTAATCTCCCAGCTTTGGCCTGGCCATAAGCTTTATTTGGGAGTTGGCGGAATAGGTCCTTTGTTAAATACTACCCTTATTTTCTGTATACGTATACTGTTTTCCTATCAACAGTACACTGCTATATTGTTTTTCTCTTCACTTGACGGCATATGCAGAACTTGGCCTTATGTTCAAGCCCACCGACGGCATAAGCTTTCTTTGAAATATATCTCATGGTATTCGTCTAATGGATATTCATTTTGTCTTCGAAGTTAAATGTCAATGCCATTATATTGTTCTCTGTACAGAAACGCTCTATATCTTAACGCTGCTAAAATGCGTATTTCAGTTTATGTATCTACATTGTCGACCTATATAGAACAATTTCTAATTTATGCATGCTAGTCGAGGTCTGTTATTTCTTTGATATACATGCTCTCAGTATAGATAAACGATGATTCCTCCGTTCTGTTTTCTTTTGATTAAGTATGAGGGTTTTCTAATTGAAAACAGAAGGATTTGTACATAGCATGAGGGTTTATCCACTTTACTTCGTTCCTCTTTAACTAGTTTCGCTGTTCTTTTATTGCGAAGCTGTGGATAAGTCGCATAGTTTATATTCAGGGACAGAGTCCCATGTAGCCGTAAGATATTCCTCTGCTTATCTGAGTGATGGTTTCATATTGCATCTACCAGGTTTACATATATATATATATATATTGGCATGTTCGTTTTCTGTTTGTTTCAATAGATGCATTCCGGCTACAGCCGTGTCCCTTTGTCGGGATCTGAGTATTCCAGACTCATAATTCATAGCTTATAATATGTAACAATAGTTACGTTTCGGGTATTTCAGTTTATGCTTATTTTGATATAGCTTTCTCGAGAACATACTGCCTCGGTTACCTATGCCTGTTTCGTGCCAGACTACTCTGCACCCATAACAGACATATAATAAACTACTCTGCACCCGTGACAGGCATATAATAAATGACTTAGACAGAGAATGAATTATCTTTGGTATTGCATACGCTACCCAGGCATTTCCATAACCCAACCCTCTGTATGTTTACTAACTGCCAATTAGTTTCTAAGCCAGGTCTATCAGCGAATAGCCTATTCCTTGACCATACTTATGCGGTTCCAAGTATGTTGTAACAGTACTAAGAAACTATGACAGATCTGATTTACTTCTAAGTACGTTGTAACAGTACTAAGAAACTATGACAGATCTGATTTACTTCTGTAATCATTTATAAGTCTTGTTTTATGCAAAAGGATTCTGAGATTAGGAACCGTACCCGTTCTGTCAAAATCACAATTAGATACTCAAGCAAGTCACCTGTGCTTCGAGTCTGCTCGTCCCCTCAGCCATGAGATCCATCTTCTGACGGAATTCTCTCCCCCGAGCTATCTTGCAGGCCTCAAGCCCTCAACAAGATCTGGGCACCTAGTGCCTGGTTATCTGGTCCCTACCAGACTTAACCAATTTTTCCTCAGTATCTTCTCTTTTCCTCTTTTCTTCCTCTGGAAAAGAATCCCTTCTGTCTGTCCCAACAGCACAGAACTTCCTCCTTACCCCCAGGACTTTTCCTGTTTGGGAGGGCAGTTCAAATCAGTTATGACAACTGATTTCCTTTCTTTGAAATACACCTCCCAGAGGCTGCCAGCATTTCAAGAAAACATTCCATTTATTTAATAATGTAGTTATCACAGTTTTTGTTTCTTTTAAACATAAACAACACTACTACTATATTGTCTTTTTACCATAGTAAAATCCACATTTACATTCTACCGGGGCATTACATCTCCCCCTCCTGAGATTGGAAATCGTCCCGATGTCCGTTTCTCTTAAACAAATGCGGGTAAGCCTTTTTAAGGAGTTCCTCATCCTCCCAAGTGGCCTCTTCAGGTCCATAATGCTGCCACTGCACCTTATCTTGGATAATAGCCCGTTTTCGCAGCTGCACTTCTCTCCGGTCAAGAATGGTCAGTGGTTCGACTAGAACCTCGCCTTCCGGCTCAACCTGCAGAAGGAACAAATTTAGTTATTCACTGTTTAAGAATAGAATTTATTCATAACGACCAAATTTAATTCTTACCCGAATTTCCTGCCATTGGATCACATGTTTAGGATCGTAGACGTATTGTTTTAATACAGAAACATGAAAAACATTGTGAATCCTAATATGGCTTGGTAGAGCAAGCTGATAAGCTACTGGCCCCACTCTTGCCAGAATTTGGAAAGGTCCAAAATAGCGTGGTGCCAGCTTGGCACACCCACTCCACTGCAAGGCACTTCTTCTGGTTTGAATTCTTACGAAAACATGGTCTCCGACCTGGAATTCCTTGAACCTTCTCTTTCGGTCGGCAAAACTTTTTTGTCTGTCCTAAGCAGCCTTTAAATTATTGTGCACCTTCTTCACCATGTCTTCCATCTCTTTGAGCATATCCGGGCCCAACCTTAATCTATCTTCAGGTCCACCCCAACTTGAGGGTGTGCGGCACTTTCGCCCATACAGAACCTCAAAGGGACTCAACTGTGTTGACGAATGATACCCGTTATTATACGCAAATTCAACCAGATGGAGATATTCCTCCCACTGGGTTGGCCGCATCATAACACATGCCCTCAGCATGTCCTCCACCACCTGGTTTACCCGCTCCATTTGCCCATCGGTCTGGGGGTGATAGGCTGTGCTAAAGTTCAGCTGTGTCCCCAGTTCTGCAAACAATGTCCTCCAAAAGGCTGATGTGAACTTAACATCACGATCCGAGATTATTACCTTCGGAAGTCCATGCAACTTAAACACATTTTGCATGAAGATATGAGCAATTTGCACAGCTTTATATGTGGATTGAACCGGTATGAAGTGTGCTGCCTTACTTAATTTATCCACTACTACCATAATGGAATCATTATTTTTCTTTGTTCGAGGCAACCCGGTTATAAAGTCCATGGAAATGATCTCCCATTTCCATTCCGGAATGGGTAAGGGTTGTAGCAACCCTGCTGGATGCATATGTTCTGTTTTAATCTGTTGGCATTCTAGACACCGCGCTAGATATTCAGCTACGTCTTTCTTCATTCTTGGCCAATAATATTCCTTCCGAAGTGCGACAACCATTTTCTGGTACCCTGGATGTCCGGTGTAATGGCTGGTATGGAATTCATCCAGAATCAATTTTCGAAGATCATTTTCATTGGGCACATACAACCTTTTATGAAAATACAACACTCCGGCATCATCTAACTCGTATCCTTGTTGTATTTCCTTATCAGAAAGCTGCTGTATTTGCTGTTTAATTTGCTGATATACCGCATCTTGATCAGCTGTTGCTTTTATCTTTTCAAGTAAGGTACTCTGCCATTTACTGACTGAAAGTCTGCACACACATTGCACCTTTCGGCTCAACGCATCAACCACTCGATTCTCCTTTCCCTTCAAATGCTTAATTTCAAAATCGAACCCACTTAAGAAATCTGCCCATTGAACTTGTCTCGTGTTCAAGGTGGGTTGACTGAAATAGTTCGTCAAACTATGATGGTTTGTCAACAACAGAAATTTTCTTCCTAACAGATAATGTCTCCACATTTTCAGCGCATGGATAACAGCTACCAATTCCAAGTCGTAAGCAGAGTATTTCTGTTCATGTTCCTTCAATTTCCGTGATTCATAAGCAATCACTCTTCCTTCTTGCATTAACACTCCCCCCACACCTTCTTTGCTTGCATCAATACAGACCACGTAATCCTTATTAGGATCAGCTATACTCAAGATAGGTGCAGTGGTGAGTAAATGTTTGAGCTGTTCAAAACTTCGCTGACATTCTGAAGTCCACTTAAATACCTTCCCCTTCTTTTGTAAGGAAGTAATAGGGAATGCTACCCTTGAAAAGCCCTCCACAAACCTTCTATAATAACCTGCTAGCCCCATGAAGGATCTGATATCTGCCACGTCCTTTGGTATAGGCCACTCCATTATAGTTCTGATTTTTTCAAGGTCCACTGCAATTCCTTCCTTTGAGATCACATGACCCAAATATTGTATTTCCTCCTTGAAGAAATCACACTTACTAAACTTTGCATATAACTGATGTTCCCGCAAAGTTTGCAACACCACTCTAAGATGTTCTTCATGCTCCTTTCTTGATCGGGAGTAAATCAGAATGTCGTCTATGAAGATTAACACAAACTTATCTAAGAACTTGTGAAACACGCTGTTCATCAAACACATGAATGTAGTAGGTGCATTGGTCAAACCAAAAGGTAGCACCACGAACTCGTAATGCCCATACTGCGTTCTAAAAGTTGCTTTTGCGATATCCTCCTCCTTAATTATGATCTGATGATAACCAGATCGCAAATCGATCTTAGAGAATATTGTTGCTCCCTTCACCTGATCAAAAAGTTCATCGATCCGAGGTAAGGGATACTTATTTTTGATCACGAGCTTATTCAGCTGACGATAATCAATGCACATCCGGAAAGTTCCGTCTTTCTTTCTGACAAATAACACTGGGGCTCCCCAGGGTGATACGCTGGGACGGATGTAATTCTTGTCTAACAACTCCTGCAGTTGCATTTTTAATTCTGTTAGCTCTGGTACGCTCATTCGGTAAGGCACCCGTGACACGGGTGCCGCTCCCAAAATCAGTTCAATGGTAAAGTCCACATCTCTTTTAGGTGGCAGTCCGGGTACTTCCTCAGGAAATACATCTACAAACTCCTGTACTACCGGAATGTTTCCCAGCATAGCTGTTTTATCCTTCTGATTTGCGTAACCCACCTGAATAGCATAAATTTGACACTTCTTCTTGATGCATTTGGCTAACTGAGATGCTGTAATGGGTCGAATCTGTACAGGATGTTTGATTCCTTGTAGCTCCTGCTGCTCTCCATGGTCGTCCTTACAATAGATAGTTTTCGTCTTGCAATTTACTAATGACCAGTGTTTTTCCATCCAATCCATCCCAATCAGGACGTCATATGAACCCAACGGCAATATGTTCAGGTCTGCCACTATTGGCTGTCCTGCTATGGTTAAAGGGCATTTATTTATTTTGGCCAAGACTCGCCTCTTGGCTCCCGTAGCTAATTGAACCAGCCACGGATTTCTGAATTTCTCAGATTGTAATTTACACTGTTCTACTATCTTTGGGCTAACATAACTTAAAGTAGCTCCTGGATCAATAAGAATAGCTAAAGAAAGGTTCGAAATGTTACCTTCAAATTCAACCATAGATGGCTGGTACTCTGCTTGGCGATCCTCCAAAGCTGCATTAATTCTAGGTATACTACGTGCCACGTCCCCAACGGTCGACGCCTCATGAATCTGGGATATCTGGTCTGTCCCTTTTCGCTGCGGGCAATTTTTGACATAGTGAGGTCCTCCACAGCCCCAGCATTGCACTGGAGGTCTGGTCACCCCTTCACTTTCTGGCCCAACAGGCTGTTCACTTATTCTAGATTCACTTGCTGGCCTTGCTCGGGATGCACCTCTTGCTACAGATCTACTGTTTAACCCTTTACCAGCTCCCTTACTTCCATTGCGGCGACCTCCCTTGCTGTTTCCAGCCATCCAACTGCTCTTT